>NEWO01000280.1:552079-569375 GCA_003013225.1 Phalaenopsis aphrodite | reverse complement strand
TATATATATATATATATATATATATATATATATATATATATATATATATATATATATATATATGGAGATGTGATTGTTAGGGAAATATGTCATGATTGGGGTAGTAATGTGATTTATGGAAATAACCTTGTCTCTAACCAAACTTCATTATACCATCGGGATCGGGTAAAGAGGAGTGTTGCTTCTATTTGCACTGAGATTTTCTATTTATTATTCTTAATTTCAATAAATCGAATAAAACCATTTCAAGGACGAACCTTCAAGTATTTGATATCTTTAATTAAATTGTGTTAATTTAGGAGTGCTTTTGTATGATTTAAAAAAAGTTCAAAATTTTAGGCTAGGACTAAAATATGTAGGCTAGAAGTTTTCCAATTAGGATTCATATCATTCCCTATGGAATCGACATTATGGACTCAAATACTGGTAATATTGATTCGCCACATACACTGGCACGATTAACCCATGCTTTGCAGCATTTGGAGCGTGTCGGGTTTTTGGCGTCATTGATGGGGAATGACGGTGAATTTGAATTAAAAAAAATTTAGTGAAAGTTCTAGGTCATAGACTTGAAAAATTGTTGTTTTCAATGTCCCAGTTCAATTGTTTTAAATTTTTATCATTAATAACCAAGCATATCTTGTTCTAAATTTGTTTGATCATGTCATTGTTTTTAATTTAGTAGTTTGTTTGAGTTAACGATTTTGACTTGAACTTTTAGTATTCTCATTATTATTAGGAGTCTTTAGTTCGTATATGTGTAGCTCAAGACCTAATAGACTTGAACTTTACTACAATTGTGAGCTAGAGAGAATTGTTAGGAAAATTAGAATATAAAAAAAGACTTGAACAAATTTTGGGAGAGATAACAAACGATCCTCAAAACAAGTAAGAAACTCATGAACATCATGATATACCTAGATCCTTCAGAGACTACCCTAAGTCTACGATAGATGAAATCCATCTTAGTATACAAACCCTTGTCATTGAAGCCAACACATATGAATTGAAGTCAGCTATCATCCAAATGGTACAGAACAACCAGTTTGGGGGAACCTTGCTGAAAATCCAAACCCTTACTTAGTGATTTTCTTAGAACTTCAACCACATTTGGCTATAATGGTGTTTCCAAAGACGTTGTGAGGTTAAGGTTTTTCCCTGTCTTTAAGGTACAAAGCCAAAAATGTGGTTAAACTCATTAGCACCAGGATCAATTGGGACGTAGAGTGACTTGGCCCATAAATCCTTAGCAAAATAATTTGCACCTTCGAAAATGGCTAAGCTTAGGAATGATATAACTTTATTTTGTCAAAATGAAGGTGAATATATTTATGAAGCATGAGAAAGATTTAAGGAACTTCTTAGAAAGTGCCTTACCATGAATTGTCCAATTGGTTGATAATTTCAATTTTTTTAATGGGTTAGTAGGAACTCTTTAGTTGATCATCGATGTTATCGCTAGTGGTTCACTTAAGTTAAAACCCCTTAGGATTGCCTATTCGTTAATTAAAGAGATAACGACCAATAACTTACAATTGTGTTCTGATAGAGTAAACCTTAGGAAGGTAACGAGTGTCCATGACATAGATGTTCTTTCAATTATGACTTCTCAGGTAGCTTCTATATCTAGAAAACTAGACCAGTTAGGGATGAATCATCCATAAGGACCACAAGTAATTAAAGGAGCTTTCATTTGAAAAACTAGTTGATGCTAACTCTTTGTTGCTTGAGACTCTAAATGCAAACAACAATATGAAAGATAACCCGTATTTCAATTTCTATAACCCTATTTTTACTGAAATAACAATCAAGGGGTAGAAAATCAACAATGGGGGAATAATCAATAAAATCCTCTTGGAAGTTGGAACAATCTAGGTAGTAATAACTTGAAAGCTTCTTATTCCCCTATTTTTAACTCAAATCAATAATTCAAGAAAAAAGAAGCTATCTCGAGAGGAAGTTGTATTACAGATGGGGAATCAATTACGAAGTCAAGGTACTGCTTTTAGGAATATAGGTAATCAATTGGGACAAATTACTAACTCACTTAGTTACCAACCTTAAGGAACATTTCCTAGTAACACCAAGATTAATCCTATGGAAAAGAATAATGAACATATGAAAGCGGTTAAGTTGAGAAGTGGATGAGAATTAGAAGAAGTGCAGACGAAAGAGCCTAAGGTGGAAAAATAAACCATGAGCATGAAAGATATATAAAAGATTCTTCTAAGGATTTAGGAAAACCAGTTACACCCATAAAATATAACTCAGAAAGACCAGCTCTATTATTTACCCAAAGTCTCTAGAAACAGAAATTTGATCAACTATCTTCTCAATTTTTTGAAGTGTTTCAGGAATTGATGATCAACTTCCCTTTTTCTTATGCCTTAGAAAAATTGGCTAGCTATGTAAAGTTCATGAAGAATATTTTTAACAAGAAAGGGAATTTTGAAGACTTTGAAACTGTAGCACTAAGTGAGGATTGTATTGTTATTATCTAGAAGAAGCTTCTCAGAAAATTAAGGATTGTGGTAGCTTTACTGTTCCATTTGCTATTGAAGAGATGTTCTTTGGAAAAGCCCTATATGATTTGGTTGCTAGTATTAACATTATGTCATTATTAAATTTTAAGTGGTTAGGATTAGGTTAGGTGTGTCCTGCCACTGCAACCCTTCAGCTTATTGATTTTTTTTTTACTTATCTTAGGGGTGTTATAGAGGATGTTCTGGTTAAGGTGGATGTGTTTGTCTTCTATGTTGATTTCATTGTAATAGATATGGAGAAAGACAAAGAGCTACCCATCATATTAGGTAGATCATTCCTAGACATTGGCAGAGTTATGATTGATGTGCAAAAGGTAGAATTCACTATAAGAGTGAATGATCAGGAGGTTATTTTTAATATTTTAAAATTTATGAAATTCCTTTGTGATTGTAATGAGTGTGCTTGTTATAGGATGGATCTGATTGATTGATCATGTAGCTGCCAATTCAGAAGTATTGTGAAGTTAAACCTATGGAGCATAATTGGATCGAGGATGATATTACTGAATTTAAGGATGAAATTTTCCGGCTTATAGAGGATAATCCAAGATTTTTAGGGAGATGTTTGAGTTTTTGGACACTACTGAAAATTTTAAATCTTCATTGAGGAACCCTTGAATTTGAGATGAAAGTTCTTCTTAAGTATTTAAAGTTTTTGTACTTAGGTAATTCATCTACGTTATCTATGATTATATCGTCAAAACTTAGTAGTTTATAAGAGGCAAAGTTGATGAGAGTTTTGAGGAATTTTAAGAGAGCTTTTTGATGGACCCTAACAAATGTAAAAGGAATTAGTCCTTCAATATGCATGCATAGGATCCTTATGGAGAAAAAGCATATACCTAAGCCAGATCCTCAAAGAAGATGAAACTCTATCATGAAAGATATCATTAAAAAGGAGATAATAAAGTGGTTAGATGTATGTATTATCTACCTGATTTCAAATCGTGCATGGGTTATCTCTATCCATTGTGTCCCTAAAAAGGGGGGAGTGACTGTTTTAGTGAATGAAAAAAATGAATTTATGCCCACTATACATGTCACTAGTTGGCGTATATGTATTGATTATAGAAAATTAAAATTAGCCAACAAAAAAGATCATTTTCTTTTACCCTTTTTAGACCAGATGTTAGATAGGCTAGATGGGCACCCATATTTCTACTTTTTTTATCTCCTTTTTTTAAGGGTACTCAAGGTACCATCAGATTCCTATTGCTTTTAAGGATTAGGAGAAGACCACATTCATGTGTCCTTATGAGATTTTTGCATTTAGAAGCTATGAAGTTACTAGATGGCGGATAAATTTAAAAGTTTCGGTGGTTTCTATATGCCACAATCTCTTGTCACCTTCATGGCTAGCTCAAATTGTGACTATATATTAATCATAAGGGTTTGAAGAGTAGGAGAAAGATAAGAGTTTTGATGGTCTCTGTGTACCATGATCCCATCATTCCCTTTGTGGGTGGCTTTAATTGTGACTGTATTATGAGGGTTTAGAGAAGGATAGAAGTTTTGATAATCTCTATAGGAGAGTCCGACTATGAGGTGTCGATGCCCCAACCTTCAGCTCTTTTAATAGAGTGGAGAGGCGGTTCAAAATTAAACATAGGAGAAGAAAAAAAGAAAACGAATATTGTGGGAGATCACATGAGTTCTTGTAACGGAGCGTGACAATAAAAAACGAAATAAATTTTCATGATTTGCTCAAGTGAAAGGGGAAGGGAAGAAGAAATTGAAAATTTCAGATCTTTCAACACCCTTCCTCATGTACACTTAATAAGTTTTTCCAATTGTACAACCTTTTTTTACGTAACCTCATAGATATTTTGTTTGATTTAAGTACCCACATGAAAATCTTTAACATTGCATGATCTTATTATGGATGTTAATGTTCAAAAGCCTCCAAATAGTGAAGTTTATAAATTATGATTGCACCAAACTTATATTACTTTTAAATTACTACTTTTCAAACACTAAATGTAAAGCTATTCAAGTTGTAGGATATAACTTACAAAAAAAAACTTATAAATAAAATTTGCATAATAAAATTTTGAAATAAAACCTACTAATGGTGGTTAGTCCAGGAAAATAAATGTTTAAGCTACATAAATAAAAGAAAACTCAACTTTCAATATAAAGAATAGTTATAGGATCTTTGCTAAAAAATTAAAGCTCAACCTTCAAGATAAGATGAACAAGTAATACTTTTCAAGAAGCAGTTAAGCTCTAAAAAATCCAAAGTTATACTAAGGAATAACTTGGCATTATCTAAACTAAAAAAAAAGACTGATTAAGTAATTTAAATTTTGTTAACTAATACCCATACCATGCAAAGCTTGATCATATCATTCAATTCATTTTAAAAGACATTATTAAGGAGCAATTACAAATTAATGATATATTACTTCCAAATAAATATAAAGTTATTGTCAACTTTTCTCTATAAGAGATTCAACCTCATAAGTGTGTTTAAATATATATATATATATATATATATATAACGGCCATGGGCTGATATATTAAAGAGAAAGGTACAGATTGGTTTGTATGGGTGGGCTTAAACACCCAACCCACACGGTACAACACACACCAAAAATTATAAAAGATTGGTACATATGGAAATAAAAAAACCTAAGAAACCACCCAGGCGCTGAAAAAAATGTGGGTCATCTCAATCTAGTTTTGCCTCTGGCTCTAGTTCTTTATAAGGATCCATCTAGCAGAATGGTAAAGTGCTGACCATTATCAGTAGTAACCAAAATATCATCCATAAGACTTCTGAGCTCTAGTAGATCTCCATTCTTCTTCTTCCCCCTGGAAGTGTAAACTTGTCATTCCTCCTTCGAAGATTCAGCCTGATGGGGTAGAGCTGAAGCAGAAGGAACACCAACAGTAGTACCCACAATAAGTTCTAGAATATGTGAAGTATGAGGTTCCTCTATGCCGGATACTTCTTGAAGAAGTGGAGCTGCGAGGATCTCCTGATTATCAATCTGAACACTATCATTTATAGGTAATGATCCAACAGTGTTGTTTTCTATGGAGTTTGTAGGTGTCAGCACCGCATCACTCCCAGTAACAGTAATAGCAGTGTCATCGGGGGGTCCTCAGAGGAAACAAACACCTCTTGTCTGGTAGTATCCTCCTCAGGTGGAACTAAAATATCCACAGCAGACCCATTCTTATTCACTTAAACCTTAGATTTCAAATTAGGATAAAGCTTGTGGCATTTAACAAGGATATGTTCAAACATCTTACAGTGGGTACAATATGGGGGTTTGTGTTCCATGATGATTTGTTGCAAATAACCATTATGTGTTGTGCCAAGCCAGACTTCGGTAACATCAGGTAAAGTAATATCCCTTTCCATAAGTATTCTGGCCACCGAGGGTCTGGTTAGGTTAAAAGTAGGCAGATCTAGTTTTAAAGGATCCCCAAGGATGTCCCCAATAGAGTAGAGAACACGATGGTAAAAAAATACAGCTCGAGACCAGGTAAACTAAATCATATAGGTACAGTAGGAGTTTTATGATTTAGGTCAAAATTAGGAGACCACTTGAGTAACTTCATTGATTTGTCTTCGATATTAAGATATTTCTTGTAGAAAATTCTGGTGTAGTCTTCAGCCACTGTTAGTTGGATCAACACATGTCTTTCATCCATGAGTCCCACTTTCCACTTGCCTACTAGCTTGAGATCATCAGCACTCATTCTGATAACATCCATAGGAGGGTGTCCCCACTAAAATTTTCCAATAAGAGAAAAGTTGAATTTTTCCGTCAGGGTAGAAATTTCTGATTCAGAGAAAAAAGATTGCTTAATTTCCACCTTTCCTACTTCTCTTATTAAAAAAAGGACAATCAATTGTACCCTCACGAGATTCCATAGAACATGAGGGGAATACCACCTCGAACTCCACCTGAGGGTTACCCACCATATTGGCAAAGGAAACTTTGTCCGACTCAACAAAAGAAGAAGAAAACACCATTAGAGACTGTTGGCGTTAAAACTATTGTGAGATTGCTGAAGGGTAGAGGAGCTGTCGGGCGCAAAAGCAGGAGCAGCGCCAAAATAGAAAGTCGGGCGCAGACGACGAAGCTGCAAGCGACATCGAGCAGGAGTTGTAGCGATATTGTGGAAGACGACGACGAGAGCAATGGAGCGATATCGCGACATGAGCCACGATAGGGAGCTGCAAATGCCGACGCCAACATAGACGCAGATGCCAGATGACAGAGCGAGAGTTGACGATGCGAGGTCCTTTTCTTCCAGCGATAGAATCAATTGCGACCGAAATTGCCATTCGAAGCCCTAGGGGCTCTCAACCGTAGCCGACATCGTGAGTTTTATGTATAGATATATATATATATATATATATATGTATATATATAAAGTATTTTAAACTCCATTTCACAATATATTGCTTGAAGTTTGTTAGGTTACTGTTGATTAATAAGACTCCAGATGAAAATTATAATACGGTCACCTTGCAAGTAGCGAAGATATATGCAAAATCAATTTTTTTTGAGGAATTTATGAGAAAATTTTATAGATTCAACTTATGGACGATGATTACATCCGGTACTATCGGAATTTAACTTTTTTTTATAGTAAAAAATCATCGGTATATATTATAAAATTATAAATTAAAGTATTTTTGACGGCTTATTGATCGTTCCTGGCGATGTATTTTTGACGGCTTATTGATCATTTCTGGGGCGTAGTTAAAATGTTTGTCAGTAATTTCAAAAATGATCATTTTACCAACAATCCTCACCTTCTGATGGTATTTTTATGGGTAAAATCCATTGATGCATATGAAAATAAAAATTATTGGTAAGTCATCGGTATTCGTCAGTAACATAAATGATGGACAAAAAAATCATCGGATATTATTGAATTGGTGATTATTGGTTGTGCATCGGTAAGCCCTTGAAAGCCTCTGACGGCCAAACCTATCGGTAAACAGGAGTAGAAAAGTAAATGGTCATTTCACTCTGCTTTGTCATGATTTTATTGACCATTAGAAAGGGTCACCGCTTTATCAGTAGCCCATCAATAAACTGTCAATTTTCTATCAGTATATTAATGGATGGTTAATAACCGTTAGTTATCACCATAGAAGAACTAGAAATCATTGGGTTTTTCATAGAAAAGCCATAAAAAATTTGTAGAATAAAAAAATAAAAAAATATCTTTTCATTTATTATAGTTTTCACACCACCTACAATCGCAACACAAACAAATCCAATGATATATCATAAAGTACAATTTTTTAATCCAAGTATAGACTAAAATCATAGTGTTGAATGCAGAATCAAACACATAAATAAGTATAATTCGTTGAACCAAGCAAAAAAAAAATATTTGTAGAAAGGAATAAGATATTCACTCGAAATGTTTCAAATAAACAAGTATGAATGATAAAGTTTGCTAGTACTCCTCGGTGCCCTCATTATCTTCCTCCTCGAAATCCTTTACAACTGGTTGCTTTCTTTCTGCTCTGCCTGATGCTGGAATGCATCTAATTCTAATTTTGTTTTTGTCCTCTAGTTCAAACCTCATTTGGGCAAGCTCAGTAGTAAATCAGGTCTCAATATTTATGGTGAATGCAACAACCATCACACGAACCTCATCATCCTCGGTGGTAGAAGTAGATGCCTTTAATGTGCTAGAGTAGGTTTTGAGTGTCGTAAGCCTACACATGAGAACTCAATCTGTATATCTGACCATTCTTCTTGGCTTCGATAGTATCCCACCACAGCTCATACTCAAACAAATTATGACCTGGAATTTTAAGATAGTCGGCTCCCCTTCAGCTTTTGGAAGGTCTCTTATAAGAAAAAATGATTAAACAAAGTTAGAGGCTAAATAAAATTCAAATATTATTTGAATTATATACTAATTAATCTTGTGAATTACCTAGGTGAACAACGGTGGGCTCTCGTCTCAACTCTAAAGACTATCAAATTATTTAAATAGTTATTATATTTTTAATTTAAAAAAAGACTTAATGGAAAATATTACTTCTTAACATCCTCCTCCTGTACTTCATATGTGGGAGCAGCCAACCAGTATACTTGGAGGCCCCATGCCTGCTTCTATAGTCTGAGCTCCAATTTTGTTTGGCCTATCGACTCTTCATCTGATAATGTAGAGAATCTCAGGTTTTGAGCAGCGAGCCAAATAAATCTCGCCGAGCCACAAAGGTTGTTGACATGTCTACCGTATTTCGCCGAACATGACACAAAGACAGTCATTCCCCTTGCACTCAAAGTTACTTCGAATGTGGGCCTCTTGCTCAGAATGGCATGAGAACTGTTTTTGCAAAATAAAATTAAAAAGTTTAGATTAATAAACATTTTTACAGAACTTAAGAATCATGTGTTAGGTATATACCCAAAACTTCTTGAACCACAAATCCTGAGTTCTTATTGGAATTTCCTTCCACAAAAGGTATAAGGTGTCATATTTGCTCCGAATAATATCTCAAATGGCATGAATGACCTGTGTAAGGGAGTAAAATATAAAAACAACATATAATTAGTTTTATATTTAATTAAAAAATATAAAACACTATTGCCACTATTTAAAAATAAGCATACATTCATCCCACATGTTTAAGTTGATAGTTGCTACCCGACACCTCTTGTTCGACTCCAACAACACGACCCTCTGCCAAAGTCTGCCAAAGCTGACGGAGTTGCAGTTGTAGCAGTTGTAGCTGGTGATGGTGCTAGTGAGGTAGGATGAGTGGGGGTGTAAACTAGGGTTTGTGGTGAAGCTGATGAGGACTTATTTATAGGCATCTAGGAGCAACAAAGGCGGTCGCAGGAGTCATTTCCACCCACTAACTTTAGATGACAATGGATTGAGTCTCTAGGATCAACGATCATGATTGCTCTGCTATTTAAAGCTCTCACGAATCACCGGCTGTGAAAAAACTTGTTGATTCACTACTGGATTCGCATAAAAAGGCAACATATCATTGGTGTGGCTAAAGGGCGTGGCAACACACCCAGTAACATTCAGGCATGGCTACACCCAACCAAGCATTATCATGCCTGTTAAATTTTGAGTGTGACTATGCTCGAACTGGTGTGGTCACACGAGTCCAAAGGCAGGGGTGTGAGAGCATGTGCACACATGCTCGTGTGTGTGCGGGGTGCATGGGCATTCCACCTCGATCGAAAGACAACCTTAACCGTTCTCAATTAATGGAAACTCAAAGATTTCAAAGACTTGTTTAATCTTGGTTAAATTGTCTTCAAGAAAAGGCAGTTGCGGTCAAATTATGGGTCCCATCTCAAGAAGGTTGATGTTCTTTATGAATGGTTAAAAGAACTAGGAACTGATCTTCCTTAGCCCAATTTGAACTGATTTTAGATTTGAGTTTGATGTGAGTTGATTTTCAGTTTGCTTTGAATTTGAATGAAGGGTAGACTGAAAGTTAGGTCAATAACCAGATCTATACTCTACTACAAGAAAAATATTAAAATAACAAATTTTAAATTTTAGGTATAAATCAAATACTGATCATACTCTAAAAAGATCACTGCAGACTTTCTTCTTAAAAGAATGTATTGTTTTCTTATAATAACATCAATGAAAAATATTGTATGCTTCACTTAGTTCAATTGAGTACATGAGATGCCATAAATATCATAAATGTAAAGTAGATGTATTATTTGTTGGGGAAGCATAAAATTATTTTGATTGAACTTTTCCAAATTTTACATTTGATTATAAAATATAAGACTAGGTCTAGGTGCATATGGTTCAACACTATTTTGTGAGACAATAAATATATATTAATGATTGCTTGTGTTTATTTACGGCAGTGGTGGATGAGTTAAAGTTTTTGTAGAATGATAATGCACTTATATATAACATATTCAAAAGATAGATTTTTGTTATGAGAGCAATATTAATGTAAACAATATGAGACTTTAAATTCTTACCTATAATATGTTATCCGAGTAGAATAAAAATGATAAATTAGAATGCCCTTATTTTATGGATAAAATATTTTTTTTAATTAAAAAAAAGAAAAGAATAGCCAGATTTTTATAGATAATTTTTTCTACTTATTATATTTTTAGACTTAGGGTTTGTTCGGGGTAGTTGTAGCTTATTAAATAATCTGCTGATAAGCTGATTAAAAATAATCTGCTGATAAGCTAGATGCAGTGACTATTACAAATTTTTATTTTTTTGGAAATGTCATACTGCTGCCAGAAAGCTGTCACCGCACCTATCTAGGTGCGGTTTGAAAACGCTGCTTTCAGCATTTTCAAAACACATAAGCTGTCAAAACGTAGTTTACCCAAAAAGATCAATGGCGTTTTCAAAACGCCACCGCACCAAATAAGCTGCCCCAAACGGACTTTTAATAGCAAGGATGTCATCTGTGCGTCCTTATTAATAAACTATTGTACAAAATTAAAGATACAAACTACAAATTAAATTATTTTTACCTGCAAGATTATTAATTAAGGTCCGTTTGGGGCGGCGTTGTGGTGGAGTTGCTGCACCGCACCTCAGTTTTGTCTGTTTGGGCAAACCGCATTTTGACAGCTTTTCCAATAAACTGTCGCTGAAATCTACATTTTCCCACCACTCCTGGTTAAGTGCAGAGGTAGCTTTCAAGCTGCAGTATCACAACAACTTTTTTGAGTATCAGATTATGATTCAAGAGCTTCACAATTATTTTTTAATAAGCTGCAGCTGCCCAAACAGACCATTAGTGTTTACAAATAAGCTTTTGTTCCCATCTTCCTCGACAAAGAACCTTAAAAGCTTCTATAATGAGCGCCCTTCTTCCTCATCTCCCTCTGTCTTCTTCTTCTTTTTCTTTTTCTCACAAAATTTTTTCTCCATCAACATACAAAAATATGACCCAAAAAAAAAAGTTGAAAGTCGTCTGGTAGAATTATCCATACTTGTAAATTATCCATATTAGTTTCAACTCGATGAATAATTACTTGTCCAGCACGTCCTCTAGATCGTTTCTTTCTTCGTTAAACAGTATACGTTAGTTATAGGTCAGCAATTCAACTTTACTACCTAACAATTAGCGCAAATTTTATATGACAGAATTGTTGGGTCTATATATATATGTAAACGCAATGGGGCAGGCTCAGCAAGAGGAAGACGGAAATGGAAATTAGAGAAAGGACTTCCCTTCCAGAATTTGGTGAAGGAATAAAATACGTCAAAACCGTTGAGCTCTTGACTAAGCGTTTAATATAATAAAACATAAAAAAAATTATATTTTTTTCTTATGTAGTGATATGATTAAAATGAATTTTAAGTATTTTTATTTTACAAGATTGGATCATATTAGTGGCTTTGTTTATATAAAAAATTAAGAAAAATAAGTAAATAAGTTTCATTCCAAAGAGTGCTTCTGTAATAATCTATCTGTTATGATCTGGACACGAGGCGGCCCGCTTTGATATGAAGGATTGCATAAAGTTGGATTGTGACGCCACTAGATATCGAGTTTCAAATTTATCATAAATTTAGGGGACATTTGGGGCAGCTTTTTGGCTGCGAGGTGGTGGGAAAATGTCGGGATGACTATTTGGTTAATGCGGTGTGGTGGTGTTTTGCGAAAATTTTTCTTCGTGATTTTATTTCTACTCGAACCCCAAGCCTCTCTCTTGCTCTTCTCCAATTCGTGGCTCTAGTGGCTAGAGTTTGGCTTGCTTCTCCTCTCCCTCTTCCCTTGATCTTCAGCTTTGTTTGGTTTCTTATGCTCTCCGTCGTCCAACGATATTCTCTACCATTATCTATGTGGTTTGAAAGGATATTGCGATTTGTGGCTTTTACTTTGCATTTTGCTCCTTTCTCATTTGTGATTGAATATCTAAGTTTGAGAATTTGGATTTTGTGATTTTTTTTGAGTTTCATGTGCTCTATTCGGTTGAATATCTAAGTTCGAGAATATGGTTCCCTTCACATGAATATCAAAGTTTCTAGACAGGTTTCCAATCTAGTTGGTTCCTTCACGACTAGCTCTATAAAGGTGTGAACAAGCTTAGCTTCCTCAATGTTTACTGGTAGGAGCAGAGCAGAAGGATGAGAAAGATGGGAGTTTCGGTGGTCTCTATAAGTCGTGATCCCATCGTTGTCTTCTCAGTTAACTCTAATGGCGACTGTATCACAAAGTTTCTTTCAAGAATGGGATGGCTTTGGGCAGAACCAAATGTGGAGGAATGACAAGAGCAAGGATTTTGGACAGAGATGAGAAGTTTGGGAGAAACCAAAAGAGCGAGAAGGAAGTAAGAGAGGGTTCTGAGTGTGCGGGAGAAAGGGGGAAGAAGAGAGTTTTTGGTGTTGGTTCTCTATTAACATGTTTGTCAATGGTTTAACCACGATTTACTATCTGTTGATTTATAATAACATCATAACCAATGTAAAAACCCATCATTTATCATCAAACGCTTGCTGGTTCATCACACAGGAAAACAACTCATTAATTACCTATAACCTATGTTCGTTAGTTTTTATCAGAGATGGACTAACAATATAGAACGTTGGTAACTCTAAACATGTCTTCATGAAAAATTTTGAGTGAAAGCGAAATTTTATGCAGTATTTATGTCGTCCACAACTAACTTTCTGATGATCCGTTCCTAAGCCATAAAAAAATAACACAATATTTTTTACACATAAAGTCGTCAGTTTTTTCATCGGTTATAGCTGTTTTTTCTGTAGTGACATTTGACGTTAATGTTGATTTAAGTTAACCTCAACAAGGTTTAAGATGATTAATTAGAAAATTGAGCATGAAATTTCAAGTTCATAAATGCTTCAAACTTAAGTTCATAAATGATTCAAACTTAAGTTCATGCAATCAATAAGATTGAATTAATAAGAAAGAATAGAAGTAGAAATCAAGGAAGGGAAAGCACACCTTAGCCCTCAGTTGTGGTGGTAAGAGGGATAACTCTGCGAATTTGTAGGAGGAAGAGAAAGATAGATGTTTAGGTGGTTTCTATATGCCATTATCCGCTCGTTGCCTTCACGTCTAGCTCTAATCATGAATGTATCTCAAGTGTTCAGAGAAAAAGAAGGATATGAGTTTCATTGGTCCGTGTATGCCACAAATCTCGTTGGTCCCTTCATGACTAGCTTTATTCGTGAGTCTATTGTGATGGTTCGGAGAAGGAGGAGAAGGATAAAAGTTTAGGCGGTTTATGGTGTTGATGACTTAAATTTCAATTCTATTTATAGAGTTGAGAGGTGCTTCAACAACAAGCATGGGAGAAGATAAGAAAGGAAAAGAATATCATGAGAGATTGCATGAGTCCTTGAAATGGAAGGCGGCAATGACAAAGGAAGAAATCTGTGTGATTTATTCGAGTGAAATGGAAAAGAAAAAGAAAAGGGAAAATTTAGATCTTAAATATTGCTTCCTTTAAAAGAAGTTGGTCCCCAAATTCACTCCCAATATTATATCAAATCAACTGTAACAAAGAAATTAATTTTAATAATAACAATGTTACAAACACAAACCCATTGAGTGAAAGTCAAAGATAGCTCAGGTGACGTAATGATTAATATATGTTATTTAATTAATATATTTGTATATTCAACGCAAATTTGCATGATATGAATGAATGTAGTATCACAAAGTCAAACAATAGGATTGACAGTTAATATAGATAATACATGTCACCATGTCAGGAGCATCATGGACTTCTTGTAAAGTCATAACAAATGTTTGAAGTAGAATTGTCTACCTAGTTTGCTTTGAATTCTAAGGTTGTTGAGGCTAGTAGTACTCCATTAAAGAGTGTTGATGTCAGTGGTAGCTACTAGTACCACAGGTGTTTGTATTACAGGAGGACACGACTAATACAATTGAGTTGTCATCGTTTATTGTGGCTGTTGTTAGGGCTGAAAATAATATTGACTTGCTTGTCCTTTTTCACCTTATTTCTAGTGCTATCATTTATTAGATTTATGCCACCCACTCTTACATTGTTTGAAGTTATTATTCTGATTTAATATAAAATGTGTTTGGGTTGGGAAATGGAAATCTTTGATCGGCGCTGTCATTGTTAAAGCACTTGCAAATAGTTAAGTTGCAAAAGTCCACGGTGTCTCTTCCCATAGTGAGGGAAGCTAGAATTGGTCTTTAGATTATCTACTTGGTGCTTCTTTTATAGTTTTCCTACGTCGAGCATCAATATTCTTTCGTTTTGTAGCATTACTTTTTCTTCATTAGAATAAAGCTCCAACTTTGCGTGTATAGCTCAATCCACAACTATTTGAAAGTAATACACTTGATAGTAGACAAACTTCTTCAAATATCTCCTTGTTTGCCAAAGAAAAAGGTGGTAAATCTTTTGATCAACACATTGGCAATCAAAGGGATAAAATTGCAAATTATAGCAAACTACATCAGGTAATCTCAAAAATTTTTTGTTCCTTACTCCATATTCTTGAAGTCATTCACTAGCTTGGCACAGTCTTCCATAAGAAAGTTCTACTCTATAAATAGTCTCTCAAAATTTACTTTAGCAATTATTGTTCTAGTTTGAAAGTGTTGCAGCGATTACTCTCCCACTGATTATCAGCTCCTTTTCATAATTAGAATGTCATAATGTCTACCATATAGTTTTTAGGACACTTTACTCCTTTGATTATCTTCTTGATATCATGAAGTCAGGAATTGCTTTAGGGCATATAATTTCTGAAAGTGGTGTAGAAGTAGATCTAACTAAAAAACAAGTCATTGCTAACTACCTTCTCCTACTATATTGAGAGGAGTTAGGAGTTTTCTAGGACATGTTGGTTTTTATAGGCAAAATATTAAAGAATTTTTGAAAATTATCAAGCCTTTATGTCTTCTATTGGAAAAAGATGTTATATTTGATTTCAACTAGGAATGCCTAAATGCCTTCAATTTATTAAAGGAAAAAATTAATCACTACACCTATTATTTTTTTGCCTGATTGGGGAAAACCATTTGAATTAATGTGTAATGCGAGTGATTATGCTATTGGGGTTGTGTTAGGGTAAAAATATGACAAGATTTTTAAAGTTATATATTATGCTAGTAAAACTCTTAATGAAGCTCAGACAAATTGTACTACTACTGAAAAGGAACTATTTGTAATAATATATACTTTTGATAATTTTAGATCATATCTAATTGGAACAAAATGTATAGTTCATATTGATCATTTTGCGATTAAATATATTATGCTGAAAAAAGATGTTAAACCAAGATTAATTAGGTGGGTCCTGCTGATGCAGGAGTTTTATTTTGAGGTGATTGATAGAAAATGATATGATAGTCAAATTACTAATCATCTATCAAGGCTTGAGCAAGACAAATATGGTAATTTTGATGATGAAATAAATGAAAAACTTCTAGATGAACAATTATACGCTATATCTGAGTGGTGTGCTTTATTGTATGCTGACATAGTAAATTATATGGTAAGTGATTTTGTACCTGTCAATTAACAAACTAACAATGAAAAAAAATTATGTATGATACAAAATCCTGCTTTTGAGACAACCCTTATTTATATAGAAAGTGTAAGGATCAAGTTATTTGGAGGTGTGTACCATTTGAAGAAACCACCCTAGGGATCAAGTTATTCGGAGGTGTGTATCAATTGAAGAAACCCAAAAAATTATTCAAAAATGTCATGATTCTTAGTTTGGGTATCATTTTGGAGTCAATAGAAGTGCATTTAAGATCTTACAATCTGGATTTTATTGGCCTAATTTTTTTAAAGATTTTAATATATATGTAAAAATATGTGATCGATGTCAGCGTGCAAGCGATATTGCTAAAATAAATGAAATGCTCCTAAATTTTATTTTAGAAGTTGAATTTTTTTATGTATGGGGTTTGGATTTTATGAGGCCATTTATACCATCTCCCGAGAAACATGTATATTTTAATTGTTGTAGGTTATGTTTCTAAATGGACTGAAGCGGTTGCTCCTGTGATGCTCAGAGGGTTGCAAAATTTTTAAAGAAAAATATTTTTTATAGATTTGGAATGTCAAGAGTGATCATTACAGATGGAGGAAGTCATTTTAAGAATACAAGAATTGAAACATTAATTGAAGATTTTGAAATTAAACATAAAATTGTCACAGTGTATCATCCTCTGACTAGTGGTCTAGCTGAAGTTTCCAATCGTAAAATTATAAGTATATTGGAAAAAAATTGTAAATCCTAATAGAAATGATTGGTCTACTAGACTTGATAATGCATTATAGGCTTATAGGATTTCTTATAAAACTCTTATAGGAATGTCACCATATAAGCTCATAGTCGATAAGGTGTGTTATTTGTCTGCAGAAATTGAGCATAAATCCTACTGAGTTGTGAAGGAATTTAATTATAATTTAAAAGAGGCTGGCAAGAAATGATTATTGCAATTAAATGAGCTCTAGGAAATTAGAAATGAATGTTATAAGAATGCAAAAATTTATAAGGAAAAGATGAAAATTTGGCATGATCAAAAGGTTTTTAGAATAGATTTTGAGCCTGGACAAGAAGTTTTACTATATAATACAAGATTGAAATTATTTCCCAGAAAACTTAAGTCTAGGTGGTCTCGGGGTAATAAAAGTATTCATATGGTGTTGTAGATATTAAAGACCCAAAAAATGAAAGAATATTTATGTTAAACGGACACAAACTGAAACCTTACATAAGTAGAAACAAACCTATATTTGATGAAGTCTTGATGTTGGGTCAACCAAAGTAAACAT
>NEWO01000280.1:520974-539112 GCA_003013225.1 Phalaenopsis aphrodite | reverse complement strand
AATCTAAGCCTAAGTCAAAACCAATTTGACTTAACCCAAATGTTTAAGTTCAAGCTAAATTGAACCTAAACCTAAGTCCAAACTAATTGGACTTAAATCTAAGCCTTAGGTTCAACCCAAATTGAACCTAAGTCCACATAAACCTTAGGTTCAACCTAAATTTAACCTAAGTTCACATAAACCTTAGGTTCAACCTAAATTGAACCTAAGTCCACCTAAACCTTAGATTCAACCCAAATTGAACATAAGTCAAACTTAAGCTTAGGTCTAACCCAACTTAATCCTAACCTAAGTTTCTTCATTTAGACTTAGAACTTAACCTTAGTTCTAACCCAGCTTAGACTTAACCTAAGTTTAATTACTTAGACTTAGTTCAAACTAAACTTAACCGTAGGTTTAACTTAGCTTAGACCTAACCCAAGTATAACCAAACTTAAAATTAATTCAAAATTGAACAACTTTAAGTTTAATCTAGTTTAAATTTAGTTCAGGTCGAATTACCTGTAGGTCTAACTCATGCTAAACCTAAGTCAACTCTAACATAGCTTAAAATTAGTTGCACTTGGATTCCCCTTTGATCTAGTTTAGTCTAGACCTAGTTTAGGTCTAAGTCAACTTGGTCTTAGGCCAATTCGACTGAATCATCGGGTCAACCCGATCAAACTCGGGTTAACCTAATTCAACTGAACCATCAGGCTAATTCGACTTAACTTGAATTAATCCCATGTCATGGTCAACATGATCTAATTTGAGCTAATCCAAAACTAGCTCAAAAAATTGAGATAATTTGACTTAACTCAGACTTACCCAAAGATAAACCTTGGGTTAATCAAGCTTAAAACTCAGATCAACCCAACTTAAAACTCAACTTCAAACTCGACTTGAATCTCAACATCTTTTTAAATAAGGATTGATTTAAGTATAAACTAACTTAGAATTAATAAGTCAAGTTTAAGTTAAACTTTATCAAAGTCTAATTTAACTTGATTTAGCCTAGGAAATTTAACTTGGATCAGTCCAGTTTAAACTTGTTTGCTTCTAAGTTAATTTTATTTGGTTTAATTTGACTTAGCATAAGTCAATTTAAGTTTAGTATAACTAGTCTAATTCTGATTAAACTAGATCAATGTGGGACAATCCTGTTAAACTTAAGTCGACTTAAATAAGTTTGAAGATAATCAGAGGGAAAACCAACCTGACTTTGGTAAACTTAGATTATTTGGAGTTCCATCTTCAATCAACTTAAACCACTCTAGACATTGATGCCTGAAGGCTAAGAAGGGTTTTTATTCAAAAACAAAATCATACTTAACCTCAGTCGGAACAATTTGGCTAAAGTGCCAAACAAATCTAAACAACATAAAATTCACCTTAAAAGGCATTAACACTTAAACTTGAACCATAAAATGAAGCTAGATTTGAGAAGGTATTTTGGAAGAGGCAACCCATGGCTGCTAACAAACTACCTTCCAATTAATCATGACTTACCAAACAATAAACCCCAATGACCCGTGATGATGTAACCATGGGATTTTGACTGGGTCATTCCAAACAACATAAATGAAAAAAAATAATAATAAATTTAATCTGCTAAGAAGTCTTAAGCAACCTAAAATTTTTAACTCCTAAAATTTGAAAAAGACATTAAAACTTAAATGAAACTTTAATGAACAAAGATCACCGAACCCAACTTTAACCCAACCTATCCGGGTTTACGAAGATCTCTTAGACAATGACATTTGTGGTTGCTGACAGAAGTATTATGGTCAGCGTAGGTTTAACCACCTCTCGAACTAAGTAAACTAAGGTACTCCAATGATTCCGGGACAACGGACCCATAGACATCTTGACCAGGTCATCTTAAAATTTAAATAAACTAAAATCAACAAATAAAAATAAAATGTTTCATACTAATTCTATTTTGTAGGGCTGTTGAAGATAAAAGGCGGACATCTCCCTATATTTACTTTGCATGTTATTAGGATGTATTAACTTTGTTTTGTAGAAACGAACATGCAAAACTTGAATCAATAGGATGAACCTCAACTAAACTATCAATGACACAACAAAACTATCTTTAGGATAGAATTTTGACTGTTCTTTCTTTGACAACTACCTTTTATTTCTTTGAGAACAAATCTTAACCCTAATCAAAATTTTTCTTAAGTAGTACTGACAACTTGGATCAGTCCAGTTCAACCTGGTACGCATTGTGCTTATGTCCCATCCTTGGTGCGCCCTACGGGGCCACATCACTTCTTCCATCCTCTGTGAGATGTCTTTGTTATCCGTGTTGACATACTTTCAATGTATATAAATATAAATATATGCATTAGTAATTATTACTCAACCTCATAATTGCAGGATTGAGTATTTATACAACATTTGGCAGACGAGTTAATTTTTTTGTTGAATGATAATGCACTTGTATAGAACACATATCCAAAAGATAGATCCTTATTATGAAACAACATTAATATGAACAATACAAAACTTTAAATTCTTTCCTATGATATGTTATCTAAGTGGGATAAAAATGATAAGTTAGAATGCCTTTCTTGTATGGATAAAATAAAAAAATAATTCAAAAAAAAAGAAGAAGAAAAGAATAGCCAATTTGATTTCTATAGATAAATTTGTCTACTCAACATTTTCCTAGACTTCATGACAAGGATGTCACCCGTGCATCCTTATTAACAACATTATCATACAGAAAGTTATAAAGTACAAACCTTATTATTAAGTACATGGCATGTCTGTACAACAATGTTGTTACAAGTCCGGTAGAAATATCCCAACTTGTAAATTATATTAGTTATAAGTCTATGAGTAATTAGTGATCCAGCACGTCATTCTGATCTTTTCTTTCTTCGTAAACAAATACGTTAGTTACTGGTCAGGCAAGTCCAACTTTAATACCTAACGGTTGGCGCAGATTTTGTCTGACAGAATCGTGGGCTATATTTGTAAAGGCTCAGCTTCAGGAAGACGGAAATTTAAAATATAGAAAATAATTTCCGACCAGAATTCCGTGAAGGAACAAAACACGTCAGAAGTGTTAAGCGATTAATATAACAAAAACATAAGAAAATTAAAAAAATAAGCGGAAGAAAGAAGACAGAAATTACAATGCAGTTTGTCATTTTTTAAAACTCCTTCTAATCGTTTGGTTTTCGCATTTTTGAAAACGCTCTCAGCCGCATTTGGGTTTTTTGGTACTAAACGCAGACCGCGAGTCGACCCCCGCAGTAGACCCAAGAACCACGTTTTAGAACAAATTGTTTATCCTGAAACGCACAAGCTGCCCAAAACAGACCCGCAATGTATTTTATTTTTATAATTTAACATATAATGCTTTGTTTTAATGTTAATATTGGGTGATTAAGTATATATAGTAATTATGTATAAACAATTATTATTTATTCATCAACGATTTCTATCCAACTGATGCGAAAAAGAGAGTGTCAAGATTTGTTGATTCATTCTTATGGCCAAATGCATGTTTTTTTTTTGGGTTCATGGAAAGAATGAGTTTTTTATTAATCAAATAAGAGAAAGGAGTCCCACAAGTTCTTCTAAATTCAATTCAATTTCCTTGCAATATTTAAATCTATTTTTCGTAGCAAAAATGAAGTCCTTTTCAAACAACGGCTGCAATTATAATAAGATTTTTATTATTTTTATCTTAATTTGTAATTTATTTAATCACCCTCATTTACCTTTAAAACGTTTGCAAGCTAGTAAATATTGTTATTGCAAATGTTAATTACTTCACTTAATTTTGAGGCTAATTAAGTTGTAGCTATTGACAAGTTTGATAATCTTGTCAATTAGCAGTTTGTATTTGTCAACTTCACAAAACTTCTCCGACTAAGAAAATTACAGTTTGATATTGATTTTTAGTAGAAAATCTGTTGAAAGCTTCCATTAAAACTCATCACAGATTCAATAATGGCGTAGTGGTTGTGATCTCTTTGGATCTCTATGGCTACAATTTCTACCCACAACTTTGCCCAAAAATTCAAGGCGAAAATTCCTCTAGAAATTATGACTTCAAATTTTTTCAGGTTTGCCCTATTAAAATTTGCGACAAATTAATCGATATTTTTTATTGACCAATTAAATTACATAATATTCCATCAAAAATATATATTTTTTTTAATATATTTGCTATTAGAAAGTTCCTATAGCAGTATTTTTATCGGTGGACATTTATATAAAAATTATTACATCAGGAGTTCGTATAGAGAGTTGTTTGCGGAATCCAATCTCGAACTGACACGTGAAAAGCTAGTGCCCATCTCCGTAAAAAATAAAAGAAAAAATGAAACGCACGATCCGACTCGACCGTGTTATAGGAATATTCATTTCACATTATTCTGAATATTTTTCGCGTTATTCATGTGTTGTTGATGTGTTTTTTAGGTGATTTTGAAATATTATTGTTTTTTAAACAATAATATTAATAACAAATGAATAATGCGAAAAATATTATTTCAATAACACAATAATAACACATAAATAACACACCAATAACACATTAAAAACGTGTGACCCGGCTCGACCGTGTTATATGAATGTTTCCTTCGCGTTATTCTGAATATTTATCGCCTTATTCATGTGTTATTGGTGTGTTATTCATGAATAACACACCAATAACACTTTAAAAACGCGAAAAAAATTCACTGATATGAATAACACCTCAATAATGCACCAATAACACATGAATAACGCGAAAAAAAATCAGAATAATGCGAAGAAATATTCGGTTGGGTCGGGTCGCACATTTTCAGTCTTATTTTCATTTTTTAGACAGTTGAGCCCCGACTTTCCACGTGTTAACCCAAGATTAGAATCCACAAGCAACTCTACATGCAAAATCCTGATGTAATAATTTTTTACATTATGTGCCAAAAATGCAATTTTTTATTGATTCAGCCTTTTCTTACAATTACTTATTTGAAGCTGATTAATTTTCTATAATGTCCCTAATAATTCCCTTAAATCAAATAGAGTCATGTTCTCTGTTTATATGATTTAACACATGCATAAGAAAATGAAATAAACAATTGAAAAGTAGTACATTGCTTAACCTAAATGGAGACTAGTTGAAGCTATGTATAACGTGACTATTTAATTAGAACACATCTTTGACTCCAACTGAATTATCACATTTGTATTTAAAATAAAAAATAAATGTGTAAAAAATGTGTTATATTTTAATAATTAGATATTAAATGATTATATTAAATTATGCTCTCTAAACATACGTAGTTTTGAAACTGCCAGAGACCGTTGGTCAACTAAGAAATATTCTTGAATGATCAAATTTAAATTCACTTTTTAATTATTATTTAATAAATAAATAAAATATAGAATTTTAATAATTACGTCATATATTTTTTTTGTCGCAATGCATCGGCACTTCTATAAATCTAGCTTTGACAGAACCAGAAATGGCAAAGCTAATTAACTTCTCTTCTGCTAACGCTTAGTTATGTCGCCGGAGAGCTTTTCCTTGACGGTGGTGGTTGACGACGGAGAGGCACCGAAAGGGCGGGCAGAGGGGGTGGTGAGGCCGGAGAGTTGGGTCGGGTCCGGGTCGGGAGAAGCACAAGGGGTGTTTCTAACATGGCGGGATCTTAGGGTGACTACTTCGACCGCTAATGGCAAATCTACTGCTATTCTTGGGGGCCTGACGGGTTTCGCCCGGCCCGGCGAAGTTCTTGCAATCATGGGCCCATCGGGTTGCGGGAAGTCTACTTTGCTCGATGCTCTTGCAGGTAACCATTGTTGGACGAATTATAAAATGTTTTTTGGCTTTTAAAACTACTACTTTTATTATTTTTGTTTAGATATAATATATATATATATATATATAGGTTTGGAGGACATATTAAAGATTTTAGTGTTATGTTTAGAAATATAAAAGTGTATAAAATCAATTTCTCTTCTAGTAATTTTGAGCGAATTATTCCATTTAAATAAAATTAAGTATTTAGAAGAAGTAAAATCCCAAATTATTTCAATAAGAAAAAAAATTTCATATATTTTAATACTTTATTATTATTTCAGTTGTAATTTAATATGTTATATAAATTATTATTTATTTTATATATAAAAATATTTAATGTGGAATAATTTACATTGTTATTAATGTGGAATAATTTAATGTGAGTCTCGTTTATCCATCACATTGCGGTGTTTTTGGGAATCCTTACTCACTGTTACAGTTTTATTATTATATAAATAATTTATAATATTATATCTTGATAGGCTTATAGGCTATAGCTACAACACTTATACAACCTGCATTAAAAGTTGCGCCAGAAAATTTGGGATTGGAGTAATTATTAGGCGCGGACAACATATAGGAATTCGGCACAATATGATTGTTTTGATATATAATCAATATATTATGTTTACTGAATCATGTTAGATATTGAAAGGGGGGCGCGAGTGGGTGCATGTTGGACTGGAAAGCGGTGCGGGTTCTTAGATTCAGTGGTTGAACCGTTGGTTCGATCATTTTTAGAATGACCCAATGCGGGATATTGATTTTAACCGAGCCGGACATAACTTGGACCTGGTTCACAGTCGAACTGGCCGGTCCGGTTTGGTTCATTTTTAAAACCTCGATATAAACTTAAAAAACATCTTTATTTGAAGAAATTATTTTGTGTATTGTCCAGAGATTGACCCAGACAATGGCACGGATCCAACCACGTGAAATGCATTATGACATGATTGGATTCATTAAAAATATATATAAATTTTTATTATATTTTTACCCATCAAATAAATGTTTAAACGAGATATCTCCCTGTGAGATTATAAGTAAAAACCAATTTTAAATTAATGATTAATTCTGTGATTAATACTAATATTAAATATAATATTAATTTGTCAATGTTGATCAATATTAACAACAATACTTAGCTTAATTAAAGAATTAAAACCGTGCTAAACTCTTCCTATTTTTAAACAAATGCTCTAATTATTTTCCCCTACTTGCTGCAGGGAGATTAGCGTCAAGGATGAGCCAATCAGGGACCATTCTAGCTAACGGTCGAAAGCAAGCACTTGCATACGGGACATCGGTAAAGTCAAACCTTCACTTCAATTGAGTGGTCAAATTTTAATGATTATTTTTGTCACATTTTTCTTCATTTTTCTCATGTAGCTTTCTGTCCACATACTAAATATCATAATAAATTACAAAATAGAATTTCATGCTAACTAAATCCCTTTAGTAAAAATTTCAATTAAATAGCCAATTTAATAGCTTCAATGTTTCATATACTTTATCTTCGTAACAAACAAAATACCTCTTTAACATACAAATTTTTTGACACAAATATTATATGTCTAACTTTTGTAGGCATATGTTACTCAAGATGATGTTCTTATGACAACCTTAACTGTAAGAGAAGCCTTGTACTACTCTGCAGAGCTATTACTTCCTAATGCATTATCCAAGGCTCAGAAGCGAGAGAGAGCAGATACAGTGATGTTAGAGATGGGCTTACAGGATGCCATGAACACGAGAATTGGAGGTCGAAACACGAAAGGCATAAGCGGCGGGCAAAGAAGAAGACTTAGCATTTGTATAGAGATTTTGACTCGACCGAAGCTATTATTTCTTGATGAGCCCACAAGCGGGTTGGATAGTGCTGCATCGTACCATGTGATGAGCCGAATAGCGGACCTTGCGCATCGACATGGGAGGACTGTCATTGCTTCCATCCACCAGCCGAGCTCTGAAGTTTTTCATTTATTCGATAGTTTGTGTCTTTTATCATCCGGAGAAACGGTTTATTTTGGCAACATTTCATTGACTAATGAGGTATGTTCATTGCAATATTAAATATTAAGGGGCATTTACATACACATGAATACCACCCAATTCCTATGCATTTACATTTCGAACACTTATACTTTACCTTTTACGTATAATTATATCACCCAAATTAATCTTTCATAGAACATGAAAAATGCATATGTGAGTAGTATGTATGCATGCAATTCTTCCTATTAAATAATAGTTCCTCTGCTAGCTTGGCGTGTGCTTTTTGACTTGAGCTCTTTATTTATTTATCTATCTTTGGATTTAGGTAAAATGAGCCGGTTTTAGATGGTTTCACAAACCTTCTTCATAAGTATAGTTTAGTTGCCAGCTTTAGTATTTAAAATTTACAATTATGCTTTAAATTTGGGACACTCGTGTAATACTTTATTTGTAGTAGGGCTATTAATAATTTGATTTTAAATAATTTGATTTTGCATATTTCAACTTCAATAGTTTGATATATGTAAGGAAGCATTTATCAAACATCGTGCAGACTGTAGTATGTCGATAAACTTTTGGACTTTTATTATTGAAATTAAAGACTTGTTTCTATATGTTAAGAAAGTTAATGTTTGTGCTTGGAAAGAAAAAGAAAAAAAAAAATCTAACTTCAATGAAGACTAGTTCCGTGCATACATATATCATAACGAATGACTTATTTATTTCACATTAGCTACATTTTCATAGGAATTTATGCACATATTTGATCAGTTGCTGCATGCCTAAGTAGAAAATGTTATTTTAGCGAAAGAGAGAGAGAGATTTTTCATTTAGAAATACTTATTTACGTGTTTATTTTAACAAAATTGTTTATGCATGCATGCAGTTCTTTGCGTCCAATGGTTTTCCATGCCCACAAATGAAGAACCCTTCTGATCATTTTCTTCAAATAATCAATAAAGACTTCAAAGTGGTTAGTTTCTCTTTGACACAACTTAGTTGGCAGATGAGCAACACAAGATAACTAATACTACTTTATTCATCTCTCTTTTGCAAATTAAGGTCATTGAAGAAGGAAGCGAAAGTCATCCCACAAAGCACACTTCTCATGCAATAAACACACTCATAAAATCATATAAATCTTCTACTATTTTCCAACAAGTGGTGGCGCAAGTAATTCAAAGTAGCAGCATGGTAAGCCTAGCTTTTATATTATAACAAATAAAATAATATATATTTCGTTTTGTAGGCTTATTTTGTCTAATTTTATTTTGGTAGGAAGGAGAAATAGTGAAGAAGGGAAGTCAAGCTGGCTTCATCACTCAATGCTCTGTGCTCACAAGGAGATCATTTACAAATATGTATAGAGATCCAGGCTATTATTGGCTGAGACTAGCTATTTATTTGGCTATCTGTTTGTGCATTGGAACCATCTTTTATGATATTGGCGTTGATTATCAATCAATTCAGGTCATATTTCTCTCATTATCAGTCTTACATGATTCATAAAACAGCATGTTTTATTTCTTCTCTTCCACCTACTCTGGAATAACGTGTATCACACATATATTTTACCGACACAAGAATTTTCATTAAAAACTAATGTTTTTCGCTTAAAATAAGATATATCTTTATTAAAAAAATAATGTTCGTCTGGTGAAACATTTTATTATATATATATATATTTCTTGTGTGTGCCGCCGTGTGTTGTTTGTTGGTTGGGTTCGTTGTCTGTTCGGTGGTTTGTTTGCTCCTGGTTGTGGGTTGTTTCTTGTTTATTTATATGCTGGATGCTTTCTTTCTTGGTGGTGCCTCGTGGGTGGTCGGTCTGTATATATATATTTATATTCCATGTGGTATTGTACTTTATAAAAAATCTTGCTAGCAACATCATGGAACCTCTCAAGGGTGTCAAAAAATAGAAAAATAAAATTGATCTATGAGAAATCTGATTTCAAAATATTGGTAGCTATTTATAAAATTATTAACAACTAAGTGATTGCTTCTTAATAACTAGAAGTGTTCAATGTACTACAAAATGAGTTGTTGATATAATTTTGTCTAACTATGCTAAGAAATTTCAGGCCCGAGGTTCATTGCTCATGTTCGTAGCTGGATACCTTACTTTCATGGCGATTGGAGGGTTTCCTTCTTTCGTGGAGGATCTAAAGGTCAGTCAAATCTAACCATTTTATTATTTAGAATTTGTTTCTCCTTGTACTATTTTTAATATGAAAATCTATAATTCATGGGCATTAAAATGATTATAAATGGCTCATTTTATTTGGTCCCCTTTGATTGATACTACATGATTATGACAAGTTTTTTTTTTTTTTCTTTTGATAGATCTTTCATCGGGAGAGATTAAATGGGCATTGTAGCCCAACTGCATTCACCATTGCGAACATGCTCTCTTCTATGCCTTTTTTACTCGTAATATCTGTCTTCCCGGCTGTAATTGCGTACTACATGGTTGGTCTTCAGAGAGACCCGCAACATTTCATATTTTTTGTTCTTGTACTCTACTCAAGCATGTTGCTTGTCGAGGGTCTCATGATGATAGTTGCAAGCATTGTCCCCGACTACTTAATGGGCATTATCACCGGTGCTGCCATACAAGCGATGATGGTCCTTGCTTGTGGCTTTTTCCGTCTGCCTGATGACTTGCCGAAGCCAGTATGGAAGTATCCACTATACTATATTGCATTTCATAAATATGCAAATCAAGCATACTACAAGAATGAATTTTTGGGGCTAAGTTTTAGTGGCATTAGAGGAACAAATTCTTCACTTTCTGGGAAGGAGGTTTTGAGGGATTACTGGCAAATGGAACTTGGCTATTCAAAGTGGGTTGATCTTGCTATCTTGCTTGGAATGGTGGTGGCTTATAGATTATTATTTTGGGTTGCAATTAAAGTTGGTGAGGAAGTAAAGCCCTTGGTGAAGTATTTCATGCTTGGCAAGAGAAGGCATGTCTTAGATTTGTCACCCTCAATTTCAATTGTGGTGACAAACTCCAAAATTTAGAGAAGTATTTTAATTGATATATTCCACTTTATACCTATATTTATAAAAGTGTAATTTTCATGATTCAAATATTTGACTCAATATTGTAATTAACACAACGTAGCATCATTCTTTAGATTTATCCCCTAAAGGGTTGAATAGTTTGTAGGTATCATATAACTAAACTAATCTATTGCTCACGAATAAATATGTTTTATTGTAATGCACCCCAATTATTTATCTGGAGAGGTTTTTATTCCTTAAATTGTATCAATGTAGAAGCTGAAAAGTTTATGGCAAGTTATATGGCTATAACAACTCTTGAATGGGTATTTTGTATTTTTGTTTATGTGTGAAATAAGAATTTTGTTATTTTGCAGATTATTGTTTAAAGCATATGTTGAACTATTATGTTGTTTGGTAAATAGAATTCTTTGTAGTAACTCTGAAGTGTCAATTGATTACAGAATGATCTATCCATAAATTAATCCTAAAAAATTATGATAAATTTGTGTTTTAAGGTATGTTATAAAACAAAACTTCTCAATTACCTAAAAGTCCTAAGATTTTGTTCTCGCTGCCATCTTTTTGTCCATGACTTGGATGTTTATAAAATTGTTAAAAATCTGAGCATTCATACCTGAAAAACTTTTAACATCACAAATACTACTATTTTATCATACGCTAGAGGTCTCATCAAATATTATGGCATCATTACCCTCTTACTCTTTACCTAGTCATTCTTTTAGTGCAGATGCTAGTTTGTTAATCAATATGATGAACTAAACTATTTTCCTGACTAAAAGATTTGTAATCAAATGCCTATTCAAGCTGTAGAAGATAATGACAATCTAATTACGTATGATTCAACTTTTTGAGGAGATCAAATGATAATAGTTATGTCAATAGTTGTACTAACTCATTTGAATCACATCACAAAATTCATGATCAGATGGAGAAGTTTAGGTTGCAAGTTACTATTCCTCAATTATCTTTTCCCCCAGCTAATAATCTTTTATAACTTGTTAATATTGCACATGTTGCTCAACTACTTTCTCATTCTATAGCTAAGAATATCAAATATGAAGGTGACACACAATAAATCTCTTGAATCTTAGATAAGGGCAGTGTCGGCAACCAAAGTAATACAAGTAGCCTTTACTGTTGCACTGCACTTGCACTTAGATGCTGTGTTAGGACACTTTCGTTAGATGGTGTGCTAGGCTAGGGCTAGAATATTAGTATTTTTTATATCTAGCTATAGTTCTCTGATGGTTTGGTTGCCCTAGCCAGACATCTTTTTAGTGTGCTTGCTTTTGTGTGTTTACTATGAGTAGACTTGCACACTAGTATATTGATGTGCCTAAACTTACAGGGACATCAGTCGGCCATACAATGCAAGTGAACATGTGAAGTAGTAATGCAGTTAGGTAGTAACACATATCGATCTCAGAGCAAACAAATCATTAGTCTATGAATTCGATTAACCTAGCTTGACAGTTTCACAACAAAGATTTGAATCTTAAAATCTTAATAAAATAGAGTAGCTAAAAAATAAATAAAAAATAGAAAAAGTGAGAAAAATCTTTAGAGTTCCTTCAAGATAATGAGGCTCATATCTCTATGATTCGAGGAACATGGTGATCATGGATTTCCTAAATATTTTTCAGCGTGACTGTTACAAATCAAGGATATGTTACTCCTTGTGCTTATGTTTAAGTCAAAAGAAGCCTATAACCCTTGAAGTTGAGGCTTCATCAATCCTCATGGCATTTTGCAAGATTATTTTGATCCCAAAATAATTGCAGAATTCCACTGGAATATATTCATTCTCTCATAATTCTATGGTTAACCCTTTTTTTTCCACCACACAACAATTAGAAGTTATAGTTTCACATAACATTTTAACATCTTAGTTGGCATGACAAAGGAGTAAACTAAGATTGGAGGTTAACTAGCAACATAGGCTAGAAAAGCACAAGAACAGACACTACAGAAAAACATTTCAAAAAATCGTGATAAATACTAATACCCTTACATCATAGAGAATGAAGAAAAGACTAGCCATGCATTGTCAAGAAAACCACTGACACAAAATTCATACAGATCTTCATTGCAAGAAATGAACAATAGTAAAAAATTACAACAAAACTTATCTTTTCCACAAGAATAGAGATCTCACCAGAAACTAATGGTAGAAACTCCCCTCTTGAGGTTTCATCCCAAAAGCAGTGAAACCTAAGAAGAAAGCTTTCTCTACTCAAACCCCTCTTTTCTTTATAACCTCTAGCCGTTTATGATGCCTTAATTTCAGCCTCATGAGTTAATTTTTATGAAAAACTTTGCAAAGGCAAGAAATATCTTACCAAAATAAGTTTTCATATACTAGGATGGATGCACCGCAAAGATGGTGTTGGTGCGTTGAGTCTGCGGTGCGAGTGCACTGAAGTTTGAACAATCGAGCGGATGTAAGCTTGCAAAGCCGAGTGTGGGTGTTTTAGACTGGGTGCAAAAATATTGAACACAACATAGGCGTGCAAGGGTTAAAGTGGGTGCACAATCTTGGCGATGCAGGTGCATTGGTCCAAAATCAGTGTATTGTACTTATTTTCATTCTTTTTCTCTCTAAATTCGTGTTGACTTTGTTTCTTTTACAAGTAAGATAAAACATACATTTCTCAAGCATAATATAGTATAATAAGATGTAAAACATGGGAAAATGTGCTACCAAAATATCACATATTTCATTCTTATCATATCCCTAAAACATACATATTACTTACCTTCAAGTAATTACATAGCTCAGTTGGATTTTAAGAGAACAAATATGGACTCTTGGAGTATTCTAAGCTTTTCAATTTGCCTTATGAAGTGTTATGGGAAGAGATAAATACCATTGAAGGATTAATTATATTTAATGATGAAAAACTCAATTCCTTGCCTTAATTTCATTCGTTCTCTTCTTTAAGATATTCTAGTTACTATCAATTTTGTGTTTGTTTAAGGGATCTTTATCTTACCTCAAGTGTTCTTGAGCATCATTTTTAGAGAGTTAACCAACTTTGATATTATGTAACTTTCTTTCTTGATGTCTAACTTTAGAGAGATTCCATTAAGCACTGGTAATCTGTATTACTTAAGTCCCACTTGACACCTTTACAATTTTTTTTTCTTTTTGATTTTTTTTTGTCCCAACCTCAAGCTTTTTCTCAGGGCTTTTTACTTTTTGTTTTATGTTTTCTTTTGATTTTAATTTTTGCTTTTCTTTCTCTTTTTTCCTAAAAATTATTAAATCTAGTTAAAAACTTTTCTTTATTTTTCATAATTAAAGGGAGTCTTTCTTCAGTAATAGATTTTACAATGATAGTTTAATTTCTTTCTCTTAGGTTATACTCAGTGTTAAAGTTAAGTTAAAATGAAATTGGTTACTATAAAAAGAAACAAGAAGACTTAAAAACAGTTTTAGTTTTACATTAAATCTCTAAAGTACACTTTATTTAATAGTCTATAAAACATCCTAAGTAAAAGATTAAAGTCGTTAACTCCTAAAATTCTATTGTTGAACATTAAAATATTTTTCCTTAACGATATTTATCTTTTTCTCAAAAATATTTTTATATGGAAATTTGAATTGTTAGAATTCTATAACAAGAGTTACCTCATAAGTATAAATCTGTTACAAAGCAATGTGACATACATTCAGGTTTTCAATAGCTCAAACTTGGTTAATGTCATACATGTTTAACATCCCTATGCTAACTTGTCTAATCATAACATCAAAACAGCAATACGATGTTAGTCTCAATACTTTTCAATGAAATACAAGATCAGGTAATATTCTTTCAAGGTATATGAAACAAAATAGGTAAAATAGGTCAGCAGGTGAGAAGCGATATAAAATTGAAAGCAAACAAAAGAATGTCATGTCAAACAAAAAACAATCATCATGCATGCAACTACTAGTGAAATCACATAATAAAAAAGCCATAAAGTACTACACCTCAAAGTCTATCATACGCACTACATATTCTAAAAATAAAAAAACAACACTCCCCCCTAATAGCGGTCTACTACTCTGTGGAGATCAAAACAACCAAAAAAAAGAAAAACACAAACAACATCGCACGTAACAAAAAAATGAACAAGATACTCAGAATAAAAAGTGCAAATCCTAAGATAGCACTTGGCTTACCTCCCAAGGAAGCGCTTGGTTTAACGTCCTCATCCAAACATTGTTGCTGAGCTACCACCTAGACTAGGTCTCCATAATCTATATGTCACTTAAGTAGTCCTTGATCATTCATTTAAAATTCAGATTTTCCTGAGGTTTCCAGTAGGGTCATGTTCTTGGTCTCTTCCTAAAAATTTCAATCATGTTTAAGCATTGATGTAGGTTTTGCAGTAACCTCTCACTTTCAGCCAGATAATCACTGTTTGCTTTGATAGGTAGACTAAGTTGGTCTCCTAATAAGGCTGGACTTAGTGGCCTTCCAGAATATTAATATTTTAATCAGCCAAATTCCTCAAAAATTCATTAATTATTCATTGCTCTTACAAGTGAACATCCTTGGATTAAATAGATTGGATTTTTATCACCCGAGTTACAATTTCAGTTCTTTGAATTTGATCATTCCTATTAGCTCGGGGAAGGTCTAATAATTTTAAGACATTAAATGTAACTTTTTGATCATGTTCTCACAAAATTATCTTCCCATCCTGAACATCAATAGTAACCCTTCATGTGGCTAAGAATCTAAGAATGTTCTCCCAAAAATCACATGCATTCCCTTATCAGTTTTTAAACCTTATATTACAAAATTAGCTAGAAAAGTGAATTTCTCCACAATGATAGGCAAGCTTTCAATTTTTCTAAGAGAATGAGCCACAAATTGATCTATTAATTGAAGGGTCAATTTTGTAGGCTTAAATCTCATCTTCGTAGTTGTGTGAAAATGTTTAGAGGCATTAGATTGACACTGGCTCCTCGGTCACAGAGTGTTAGTCCTTAAAATTTAGTTCCTATATAATAGGGAATGGTGAAACTATCAGGGTCCTTGCTAGATTTTTGCAACCTTTGAGGGAAAAAAGGTGGAAGTCTCTCAGTTGGGTCATCAAGGATGATAGGGAAACTGTTCCAAAAAAAGGTTTCACAAGACTTTTGGATTTATCTCAGTATTATTGGGTATTACTCCTGAGGATTTATTGTTTATTGAGTTTTCCAATTGTCCTAATTAAGTTTCTAAATTTTTTTATGGCTACAACTTAGCTCTGTAAAGTGTTCCTTATTTGAATAATTAACTCCTCAATAGGTGCTTCTTTTGGGGTTGGGAGTTAACATAGAATCCTGATGGATGTTAGGGTTTTTGAGTTGATTTTTGGTCTTTGCAAACTACCTATAGGGTTGTTCTTGTTGTTTTCCCATTGATGGTTATTTTTATTTCAAGAGAAATTAGGATGGTTCCTCCAGCTTGGGTTGTAGGTGTTGGAATATAAGTTATGACCATGATTTCCTATGACATTGATAGATTCTAAGGTGGAGATTCTAGGATCTATCACCAGTCCTTGATCTAACACTTCATTAGGTGGTAGTCCATACATAGGATTCATCCCTAGAGTTTCTAGTTTTTTTTAGAAATTACAGCTACTTGGGTGGTCGGGATAGCTAAGAAATCAAATTTATGAACTTTGCTTATCTTTTGGGTGTAACTCTTTTAGTTCATTGGAAATTATTATTGGTATTTCATCTATCAATTGACAGATTTCATCAAAAGGTTTGGACAGTAATGACCCTCCTGTAGCAGCATCTATTATGGACTTTAAGGGACCTACTAGTCCATTGTAAAAGTTTTGAATGATTAGTTAACATGGTAAGCTATGATGTGGGCATCTCTTAAGTAAGTCCTTAAATCTCTCTCAGGGCTCAAATATAGACTCTCCATCAATTTGGTTAAATGAGGTGATGTCATTCCTAAGTTTTGTAATTTTGGATGGAGAAAAGTATTTAGCTAGAAATGTTTAGGCCAAGTCATTTCATTTCATGATTGATACTGGGTCAAGGGAATTAAGCCATACCTTAGCCTTATTCCTCAAGGAAAATGGAAAAATTTTTAGTCTAACGACATTGTTGGGAACATTGTTGTTCTGAAAGGTAGCACACAATTCAAGAAGTTGAGGTCCTTAGTGGAAAATCCCCTAAACGAGTTGTTTTGAACTAATAGAATTATGGTAGGTTGCGGTTCAAAGGTATTGGCTTCAAAAGATGGGTAGTGTATGCTCATGTGGATCTCCTCAACAAAAGGGTTGGTGTACTCCCTAAGTGGTTTCTAGGTGGGGGTGCAGGTTCAACCATCTCAACAAGTGTTTCAAGAAACAAGTGTGATCTCCTAAGACGTCTAAGAGTGTGCTCGATCTCAAGGTTAAAAGGGGTGAGATTAGCCTCAACTCCTTTGAACATAAACAAAAATCTAAAATATACAACACAAAATCACACTTACCCGCACAAGTCAGTCAACAATCTCACATGCAAATGTATACACTACACGAAAACAAAAATAAAAAAATAGAGATTAAATTAACAACAATTTTTTTTTGGTTTTTTGGCTTTTTCTCTTCCTTATTTTTTTTAGCTTTCAAAATTTTCAAAACCTGTTAAAAAGAACATAATACAAATATAGACGTGGCAATAAAATTAAAAAAAAAAATAAAAGAAGTAATAAGAAATAGTAATGCTAAACTTAGATCCTATGTTTTTCAACTAAAGTTTTTCTATAAGAAGAAACAATTATTAAAATTTCTTTTCTCAGCAACGGTACCAAAAACTTGATGTGTCAAAACTTACCAGGATATAAGTCAGCCTCACAACACAAGTGCACGTGTCAAGCAGTAATGTGGATTATGTTAATAGAAAATCGTTAGTCTACGAATCCGGTGAATCTAGCTTTGTTGTATCACAATGTTGATTTGAATCTTAGAATCCTAATAAGATATAATAAATCACAGGCATATAAAACAAATAAAGAAGGAAAAATCTCGAGATTTCTTTCGAGATAATGAGGCTCATGTCTTTGTGATTCGGGGATGTGGTGATCATGCATTTTCTAAATACTTTCCTGTGTAATTATTGCCAATCAAAGATATGTTACTCCTTATGTCTATGTATAGGTCAAAAGAAACCTAGGGGGAAATTGTCTTACAAGTAAAATTGTTATATTTTTTTTAAAATAAATGTAACCTTATTTTTAATAAAAGAATTATTATTAAATCACTAATTTTTACTTATCCTCAGATAAATTTAATGAGTCATTAGGCACGATATATAACCATTTTTCATATAGAAAAATATG
>NEWO01000280.1:495491-520035 GCA_003013225.1 Phalaenopsis aphrodite | reverse complement strand
TGTTTAGGCCTTATATTTCATATTATTTAAAAATCAATTGTTAAATCCTGAAATAACATGTCAAACATGTTAAACCAATTTAATTAGATATAATCTTAAATTAGTCAAAATATTATTATGAATTTAACAACTCTGGATTTGATAAATCCATATTTAATGGATCTACAAGTTAGATTTAAATAAATCCTAGTTGTAACCAAATTGTTTATTTATCTTTACCTAATTTACATTGTATTCTCTTAAGAGAAAGGGGAGAGAGAAGAGAGTGATATGAAATATAAAGTTTTTTGCTGTTAAATTCCTTAGCTCCTAGAAATAGATATTATAAAGAAAAAAAAAAAGGTTATCTTGATTCATGTTCACAAAACTAAATCAATTGAGCCATGATAATAATTATTTTGTTATTTTTATTTATCTTTATTTGAGATACCAAATAAATAATTTATTTTTTCAATATTATTTCTTTTGTTTCATAAATATATTAAGCATTATATGATAGTGATTACTGGTTGTCAGCTCGAAGTCTCTATTTCTTCAACCGCATGCACTCCCCAATCCTCTTCTATTTTAAAAAAGCTCGATAGTATGCCTTCATTTTGAAAATGTTATGATAGTTTGTCTTTACTCATAAAAATAGTTGATTGTCTTTATTTTGAAAAATGATTGATGATTTATCTTTATTGTTTAAAATGACAGACAGTATGTTTTGATACTTCAGTGGCTGACAATGCTTAATTTTTTTAAAAAAATTTTACCTAAGTTTAAATTTAATATTATTTGATTTTAAATTATTAGATTTTAAATGATTTATTTATTTAACATATATTATGAATATTTGATTGATAATTTTGAATTATTCATATTGATATTATGATTTTTTAGTAACTTTAAATAAATTGATCATTTTTCAAAGAGAATAAAACCAATATTTAAAGAGAAAATTTTCAAAGAAAAATCAAATTCATGTAGTCCAGTAACAATAATTAATGAGAACTATAATGCTCTTCAAGTGAAGTTATAAATTATAGAAAGTTTGACTATATATAAAACAGCGATGAAAATAAATAAAATACCGGTGCATATTTACAAAGAATTTCTTTTAATAAATTCATAAAAAGACATTTTGAAAACTATTATTAGGGCTATCAAAAAAGCTCTTTGTTCGCGAACAATTCGTGTTCGGTTCGTCAATGAGATAGTGTTCGATTCGTTCAAAAAATAATCGAGACGAACGTGACAATTTTTTTTTGTTTGGTTAGTTAAACGAACCAAAAACGAACACTGATGTGTTTGTACATGTTCGAATCGTTATTGTTCGAAAAATAAAATAATTTAAAATAATTATATATAAAGAATTTATGATGATTTAAGAAATTAAATTTTATAAATTATTATATAAAATAAAATAATAATAATAATATATTGATATACTATATTAGTAATATACTAATAGAGAAATTATATAATTAATATAATATATTATTTATATATATTAATATTAGGGATGCCATACTGACTCGTTGTTCGCAAACAGCTCATGTTCGGTTCGTGTTCGACTCATTTATTAAGAAACAAACACGAACAATGACTTCACGAACAATTTCAAACACGATCTTATTTTAATTTAATTTATATATTAAATTAAATATATAAATTTCATATACCCACAGTTTTGAGATTTCACATGCCCATATACCCATAGTTTAGAGATTTCAATTTAATTTTCTTTTTTATACTTTAATTTATAGCCCAAATTCCTCCCATTGCAATTGCTGAATTTACAAAGAATTTCATTTTTCTTTTTTTTTCTGTTGTAATGCTGAAATTCTTAAACTAATTAAATATGTACAACAATTTTTATTATATTTCATTGAACATAGCTGGAATTGAAAACCTTAAACGATCAAATGCGCCAAAACAATTTCATTGCTATTTCCATTGATTTTGATGCCAAAATGACCTCTATTCGATATACAACCTTATCATGACACAATTTTAAGTCATTTCATATGCATGAATACAATTGAAAATAATAAAAATTTTATACCTTACAACAAAAATAAAATCTAATAGGAAAAAAGATATAACAAAATTTGTTAACTTCTCAAAATTATTCAATTTATTTTAAGATAAATAAATTGGTTACCATAATCAACTAGAAAGAGGAGAAAATGAGAAGCGTTAAAAGTAGAATATCATTCATGTGAATACAAATGGCTTCAAACGGAGCAAAAGAAAACAATATTAGGCGAAGGTAAGAAATTTTGCTTAATCAAAAAAGTTCCATTTACTCAATTATCCGCGTAGTAAGCTGTAGAGAGCATCCAGAACTAGCTTTGCACAAAATGAGACAGTTCGCCAACAGTAACTTCATTCCCTGCAACAATAAGAGACAACAAGTTTTCAACGTAAAGATTAATCCGAGAAATGTTTGAGAATGTGTCATATGATGTTCATGGAATATGATAACAATATATAACAATTTTATCTGAATGTGTCAATTTTGGTAAAATTGGTGTAGCGTAGTAAATGGAGTTCACCATAGGCATGTGCATTTTTTATTTTTTTGGTTACATAGAATACTTTTGGCAGCTCCCAATAGATGTGATGGCGAGACAAAGTGATGGTAGGATGCTTCATAATCCATTGTTCTTCAAAAACAGTTGTTCAAGTAACATGTGTATTACACTACTACTAATCATACGAGTCTGCAGCGTTGTATTTCAGGAGGATTCACATATATCATACGATTCATAAACATATTTGCATATCTAACACCTAAACTTTATAATTTAAATATATAAAAAATACCATTATAGAATTTTTTAGAAGTGTAAGTGTTATATATGTAAATATCAAATGTTAGGCAAAAGATAGCGTAAATGCACAAGAATTGTGCGATATGCATGATAATTTTCCTACACATTTTTTGTCCTATAAAAGTGATTTGCAAAAGGTTCAAGCATTAGTAGGTCAAAATAAAATTTTAAACAAAAATGTAGGCTAAGTAAAAGATTTTGAGGAAAAAAAATTCACGCACAGGCCTGAGGAGAACAAAAGAGATCTAAGTAGCATGTGAAGTCAGCTGAGTTCAACAGGACCTTCAGTATAATAGTTTGCAATTATCATATTTTATGCAATATGTTATTAGCTAGAAAATTTTAGGACAATGCTTTTTGAGGATAACTGATGTGTCACTGTTTGAGTCAAAAAGTAAAAATAGGATTACCATATCCAATCATAACTTAAATCACAAATACCTCATGCAAAGCATGGACATCATCATCACTAAGGTCAACATTATGAACATAACATGCAAATGGTGAGAATAATCATACGCATGAGGTGGCATACAATGATGCCGTATCAACTTAATACAACAACAACAAAGCCTTAATCCCACTAAGTGGGATCGGCTACATGAATCATTTTTCTCCATTGCGTCCTATTTAGTGTCATATTTTCATTTAATTCTAATAAATTAAGACCATTTTTTATATAGTAAGCCCAAGTTTTCCTAAGTCTACCTCTGCCTTTCTTAACATAAGTCGAATCTAAAACATCTAACCCTGTCATTGCCGGTCTCAAGACCGGATATGAAAAGTGGAGGGTTGCGTTAGATAGTCGGCAACCAGCGTAAAACTTGTCGAAAAAATCATGACATGAATTCTTTTGATGTCGTATCAACTAATGTTAATAAAAATTTACCTTTTGTGTGAGGTACCTTCTAAGAGAATATATCATGAACACAAAATAATATCAGATATATGAAGCACTGCAAGATCAATGTGCCAAACAGGCCTATGTCTGCGAGAGGAAAAAAAATCCAACTCGGTGACACGAGAAACCGCATAGGCATACAAATAAAAGGGGCACATGAAAATTATTTTCCCCGAACCAGTTCACTACAAGTGAAAAGACCCAACTTTCTCAAGCCAAAATATAAGAATTACACGACAGATGCAAGATGAAAAATAGATAAGATATAAACTACACTAAAAAACTCCCATCACATGCCTTTCAAAACAGCACCATCAGTCATCTATAAAACCATTGTGTTAATTCTAGCACCAAATGTGCTTGCCCCACAAATCCATACAAACAAACAGGAGAGTGATTTTTTTCTTTCATCGTCTTTCTTATTTCTTAACAACTTCTCTCTCTCCCCCCATCCCCCTTTCTCTGACGCTTCATTACTTGAAAACATTCACAGTAAAATAACATGATTCCTTCACTCTACCGCAGGCCACAGATACATATGGAATTTTCTACTCAAGAACTAGACAACTCCCTTGCGGTTCTCTCCTGTAATTCAAATTTCCTCGTAAAAGTTTAGATTTGAAATCCAAATCAGGGTTAAAATTTGAATTTGAACCATCTTAACAAGCGTCTAAACATTAATTAAGCAAACTACACTTCATTCAAGAAATTTAGAGAAACAATAAATACTTGCTAATCAGAAAGGCAAGGTTAGCTTTACCGATAGTGAGTCTTCCTTCTTCAGCTCCACAAGAGTGTTTCAAAAGGGAGCTCAATAATATTATGAATAAAAATAAAAGAATAATATCTTGTGCCTTGACAGATGCAGCCACAGTAGCAAGTACATCTTTTCTTCTTAAGGTCAATTCCTCCACTTCATAGGAAATGTCAATATTCTTGAACAACTTGGAGTTCGGCCTTTTTCTAAAATAATTATGTAATAGTAGTTAATGGGAAATCATTCATCAAACTCCTTATAAATGATTCTCCATTTTTTAAGTTCATGCGAGACGAGTAAATTCAGTATTATTGTCATGATTTCCAAGCCAGAATTATGTGTGCTTTCAGCTACAAAAAAGCAATCTGCCTGTTTTCAAACGTATAGAAGAATTTCATTGCAATAATTACGATGGTTCAAATTATAAGGATTGGGATCACCTCACACTGTGCTTCTACAAAAAGCGTCAGGCTTTGTTAAAGCTGTTTTCTCTCATAAATTTTGAATGAGAGGTTGATTGAACTTTTTTACTACTATTTAAGGAATTGTATCTATTCTGACATTACCTATTTTAAATTTTATACATCCTGGCAAACTCAATAATTCAAATTCTAACAAATCTCTTCTTGAATTAATAATACAGCAATAAATTTCAGATCTCTCATGTTTTTCCTGCTTAAACTACGCTTCAAAAATCCCTAAGGACTGAGAACATGCAACACCAAGAAACCCAAATGGAGCCATAATTTAATGTTATTGAAGCTTCTGCAGCACGGACGATGGACATCAAGATGGATTCACTAATATCAAAATGTCACCTGCCTTAGGGTCAGTTTGGGGCAGCTTATGCGTTTCAGGATAAACTGCTTATTCTTAAACGCGGCCCGCGGGCAGGCCGCAGGAGTCGACACACGGCCTGCGTTTAATGTAAAAACTCAAACGCAGTTTCGGATAAACTGGCAAAAAGCGCGAACCAAAAACGCCGCCTGCACTTATAAGCTGCCCCAAACGGACCCTAAATCTTCTTGGAACCAAACGGATTGTCTTTTGAACCTGAATAATAAAATGATATGGTCTCACACTTCAATCAACTATGTAATATGAGATTGATCCATCTGATCATCATCAGCAATCCTATCCTCAACATGAGCCCTCTTTCTATAGCCTAACATGCAAGCAAGAATCTGACCATTTTTAGTTCTCCAAATCATAGTGCTTTAGCATAGATGTAAATAAAATTAAAATAGTTCTATATAAAGTTGCACCCTTCCAAATAAAAGTCCAATAGAGACTTTTACTTCCATAAGAAAAAAAAACCCCCTTGTAGAACACAAGGGCTTCAGCATCTCCTAAGTACTTTCATCTTGCTTCAACGAGTACTGTAATATATCAATTTTTTTTCTTAAGCCTGATACATGCCCAACTCAGGTTAATGCTTTAATCATAGTATCATGCTTAATTAAATTCATTGTTCTAGCGAACACTAAATTGATTTTCATATAAACATAATCACTAACACAGTTTGTAAGAAAAAAATAATTTCTTCCAATGACATAATGTGTGAACAAGATAAATCCATAATTCATTAATTAATTTATCTATTTCTAACAATCACTAAAAGAGCATTATTAAAAGTTATACCCGACCAATCTACAATAATATTAGCAATTAGCACTGTTGACATATTCTACATGCGATTTTCATTGGCATGCAATGCCATTTTTAAAGTTTGACAATCGTTTTTAATGTGTCATTTCTTCTTGTAATATCAGCATCTACTGATTTACCATTCATGTGATTGTCATTTGCATATAACTCCATCTTTAAAGTTTTGCAATCTCTCTTCATGTGTCATTTCTTCGTACAATTGAAGTAAGCATCTATCAAGACAAGAGGCAGATTAATTCCCAATAGGTCTTGGCCTAATTAATAATTTGTAAACCAATTTATCATCTCTGGTACCCTAGAACAAAGAAATGAAATATTTATAAAAATGTAAAGCAAACATTTACCATCTTGTAAGAAAATTGCATCGCTATCATATAACTTGGAACACAAATTGTTGAAAAAAAAGTATAGATCACAAGTAATATACCGTTGTCTTCAATAATAATCACTCTATCTATATTTCTCAAACCATAATAATATAATTAAATTGATTAAGATGTAATTTAATGGGTGTATCTTCTTGCATTCATAGAAAAAACAATATGTTTCAAATAAAATTTGTTGAAGTTGTAATCATATGCAAAGCCTCCAATGTAAGTTTGTTATGCCAGTTTCTAAGGGCAATTTAGTTTTTTAATTCATTATTATTTAGTATAAGTAGTGCTAATATGTTTAGGATTAGAGGCATCCATGAGATAGTAGTTGCGAGTCTTAAAGAGATTTCCTACCTTCCGAATTATAGGACTTAGGAGAGTCGCCTACCTCTCGAATTGTAATTACTTAGCTTGTGTATTCATGTTGAGTTGTTTGATGTTCTTACAATAAAATATTTCTTAGTAGGAAAAAATTATCTTGGATCGTACCATTGGTAAAAGTAAAACAGAAAAATTTGTATGAGATTAATATTGACACTACAATGTCTATAGGCGGTGGAGGACTTCTTTCTCCCGGAATAGAGAAATACATATGTGATTCTAAGAATTAAGTGGCTACGGATGATCAGAGAGAGAATTGTGGATAGGAAATCCCTTACTATGGAGACTAGGGTGGAAGGGAACAAGATAGTGCTTCGTAGTGACACTAGTTCGTGCAAAGCCTTGGTGTCGATGGATCCATCGAAGGTGACAACTATATTAAAGTGGTCACTTCCTAAGGCTTGAAGGAGTTGAGAAGTTTTATGGGACATACGGGATACTATCGGAAGTTCGTTAAGGATGGTATTTTTATCGTGTGGCTATGGATGAAAAAATTAAAGAAGGAAAACTTTCAGTGAGAAAAAGTGACCACCCAGACTTTTGAAAAGTAAAAGAAAGCCATGAGGAGTGTAGCAATACTGAAAGAGAACCATTCTCAAGCCAATTTATGAGCGGGAACTACACAACTTGATCTAGTAGCAATTTTTTTTTCTACGCCTTGAGGACAAAGTGTCTTTTTGGAAGAGGAGTATTGTTACACTGATGCCTAAGAGAAATTTAGTCTTTTGTTATTTATTATTGTTTAGTATGAATAAGGCTAATATGTTCAGGTTTAGAGTTATGCATGTGATTGTGGTTGTGAATTCTAGGGTTAGAGTTTAGGATAGATTTCCTACCTCTCAAATTATAGGATTTGGGAGAAATCACGTACCTTTCATATTATAGGTGATTATTTGATGTATCTATGTTGATTTGTATGATGTTCTTACAAGAAAATATTTACTTGTAATAAAAAATCTCTGATCATATCAAAGTCACAATCCCTTCATGGTTGTTTCTTTGACGACTTCTATGAAGACCTTGTACACCCAATATGATTGATAGTAAAAAAATTGGTCACTCAAATGTACATTATCTTCTACACACACTGGCTCTAGAATATTTTGACACTAAAATGATTGACTTCATCAAGTTATGTTATTTAAAACACCTAATATCTTAGTTCTCTAGAGACCAAAATTTTTTGAGCCATCAAATTATTCGAGCACATATTGAAGGGGCATTTCAAATTAATATCTAATATCAATTGATGGAAAGAAATTATTTTTCATGTGGAATCACCTGGCGAGAGTGAATACACACACACACACACAAAAAAAAAAAAGAAAGAAAGATAGACACTTAAGAATCATAACAAAATTTATGTAATTAGATCAAAGTTTATATCAACGAAGGAGAAGAATGGATATATCCTCTACCAAGAGAATCCATATAAATGAGTAACAAAATAGACAACAATAAACTGCTTTCCCCAAGCCCAAGTATGCATAATTTAACAACAAAAGAGAAGTACCAAATTTCTTAAGCCAAACAAAAAAAAACCAATGATGGATGAGAGATAACAAGCTCAAATATTTAGATTATGCCTGAAAACCTCTACTTGAATCCTCCTTAAAATGATACTTGCATGGATCCACCATGCAAAATAGTTAACCGCACTGAACAAGTAAACTAGGCATGTGAATACAAGACATGTTTTTTCAATTTCCTCCTTTATTCTCTTTATGTGCTCGTGTCCCTCCTCTCTTCTATTATTTATTTAAGCCATCTTTCACCGTCTCCCTCACTCATTCTAACTATTACCCCAGAAAAACATTCACAAAAGACTTCCTTCTCTCTTAAATTATGTGTAAGGCCTCCAATGAATGCATGGGAATCTTAGGTAGCAACCAAAATCACTCATGACACTCACTCAAGTCAAACTACTTCTCCCAAGCACAACTCAAATTGCATACATTGTTTTACTATTTATCAAAATTTAAGATGAATTTAAAATGAAAATTAATTAAATTTAACTTTAAGGCAAAATCGGTTTAAACAGACTTAAAGTTGCAGTAGAGATGTAAACCCCTCGTTGTGTTGTCTACCGTTGCTTAGCCATCCAAGCACCTTCCTCCAGCTTTTCTAGTCGTCTTGCATCGATGTTGCAAGTCTATCGCTTTGCTGATCTACCGCTATCCAGCATTCCTACATCGCCGCTATAGCCCACTGCATTCCCCTTTTGTTGTTGCCCGACTATCCCAATCTCTAACCATCCTTCGCTACTCTTAGGAGGCCCAAATCTTCGTCGATAAACAAGCAAACTCCAAGGCGAGAAAGACATTTCAAGATCAAAATAACCAAACGAAAAAAAAGAGAGATGTTATCGGCGCATCGTACTAAGGTAGGTCTGAATCACCTCAATCATCGTCAAAGTCGCCCAAAAGACATCTGATTGAAAAATGAACAGTGCGAGCACATCCAAAATGTCGACTTTAACTAAAGAAAGACACCCATGTTGATGGGTTTTACTATGCAAATTGACGACACACAAATTGAGATACAAAAAGAAATGATAAAAATAATTACTAAAATTAGAACCCCTCTTATTTCCTTAGAATGAAGCCACCGCCTAAGCCTTTTTCTTCCTCACATTCGCATCACCGTCTCATCCATCTCGACACCCCATTCCATTAAATAAATTTTAATTTATTTCTTTTTCTTAAAATAGAAATAAAAGGGTCTTGCATAATCGAATGAAGCAAACATAATAAAAACAACGAGACGTCAGCACTGCATGTAATTTCAGCCCAAATTGTCTCGACCAATTGTCAATGTTGCTCAAACGAGCTCAGTTCGTCAAACGGACTGTGCAAGCACGCCCTAAACATCAAATTTATTACGATTGACATCCATATGGTTTGGAATCTCACATGCAAGTCAATTGCACGCAAATCAAAACATGCAAGGTTTGAAGAATTGCACCAAAATCGAGGATGCATAAAAGAACAGCAGTTCACATGAAAAATTCATTTTTAAATACAAATTCTTTTTATTTAATAATAATATTATTATTATTGTTATTAAATATAAATAAAATATATGCACATCTCCTTATCCTTTTGCTGCCCGCTGCCTATCGCATCTCATCTGTTGCACTCCATCTCTCTCCCATCTGCCCCTCCTCACAGACCTACCCAAAAACCTTTAACTGAGATGGGTTTAGTGAATTACTACAACATTTAACTGAGACCAAAACAAATTATTAAGGACAATTTCAATGAACATAAATGTTCTAGCAAGATGGGTTTAGGGAGGATCCATGGTGGCTGTTCAATAATAATAATAAAAAAAAAGTAAAAAAATATACTTGATTTCATGGTAATTTATAGTCTCACAATAGTGAATGCTCAAATTAAATAATAAGAACATCATTTAAATACTTTCCAAAAATGAACCACTAAACTATGACTAGAATGAAGAAAAATTCAAGGCAATTATAGTAGAATTTAACCACAAAATAAAAAATAGCAATTACGAAAGTATATCTTATTAATATAAAGATAATAATCAAAATAAAAAATTTCTCCAAAATAGATGATAAAATTTGAAGAAAAAAATTATTATTTTTTTAATAAATTGTTAGCGAGTCAAATTGAAATTCTTCAGCTGCACCACACTTGATATGGGAAAAGATGGTTAATTTTCATAAGAAGATTATCATAGAAGTTCCAAATCAAAGTAGCTTTAAGATCAGTTTGTACGCTCAGTAGTGAACTAAAGAGGTGGAAAATATTGTCGAGAAAAAACAAGTTATTTTAAAAAGTGCGAATCATCAGATGGTCGACGTTTAAAGTGTTCAAACCATCTAAAACGACTTTCTCTAATTTTGTCCGTCACAGGAGCCACACCAACCCTATCACGGATAAATTTATTTCGCATTTTGTCTCTATGTGTGAAGCCACTCATCCACCTAATCATTCTCATCTCAGCAACACTTAACTTATTATTATGCTTCTATTTTAAAGGCCAACATTCAACGCCATAGAGCATTGCAGGTATCACCACCGTCTTATAAAATTTTCCTTTCAGTCTAAGCGGTACTTTTCTATCACACAAAAGGCCTGAGGCATTCCTCCACTTCAACCAACCAACTTGAATTCTACTATTAACATCCCCATTTATATCATCATCGCTTTGAACAACGGATGCACGATATCTAAATCATTCACACCTTTTAATAATTTGATCACCCAAAGTCACACTTTTGTCACTAGAGCTACTACTACTAAAATTACATTCCATGTATTCAGTTTTAATTCTATTTAAATGAAGGCCTTTAGACTCCAATGTAAACCTCCATATTCAAGCTTTTTTCCTAGGTATTTTTATCTCATTTTATCCACGAGAAGGATATCATCAGCAAAAAGCATACACCAAGGTACACCCTTTTGTAGATGTCTAGTAAAACCATCCATAACTAAAACAAAAAGATATGGGCTTAAAGTCGATCCCTGATGTAATCCAACAAAAATAGGAAAATTTTTAGTCAATCCTCCTTTAGTTTGAGCACAAGAATAGCTCTAGCATACATGTCTTTAATGACTTGAATAGAAGTCATATCAACACCTTTCTTCTCAAAAACTCTCCAAAGGATATCTCTTGGAACCTATCGCAAGTTTTTTCTAAATCAATAAGAAACAAATGTAGATTCTCCTTATTATCTCTGAACTTTTCCATCAAACCTCTCAATAAATGTATGGCTTCCATAGTAGACCTGTCCGACATAAATCCAAATTGATTATGAGAAATCTTTGTAATACGTCTTAACCTATGTTCACTTACCCTCTCCCATAACTTTAAAGTATGACAAATCAACTTAATTCCTCTATAATTTGCACACTCTTGTGCATCCCCTTTATTCTTAAAAATGGCGACCAAAATACTCTTCCTCCACTCCTCGGGCATCTTTTTAGTTTTTAAAATAATATTAAAGAGTTTAGTAAACCTAGAAACACCCAAATCTCCTAAATAGTTCCACACTTCAATTGGGATATCATCAGGTCCTGCAGACTTTCCACCCTTGGTTTTCTTTAAAGCATCATCAACTTCTTTTTTACTAATGCAACGGTAAAAATGAAACATTTTATTATTATTCACGATATTAAGATCACTAAGGTCGATCGTATTTTCAGAAACTTTATTAAAAAGTTTATCAAAATAACTCACCCACTTATGTTGATTATCTTTTTCTAAGAAAAGTACTTTTTGATTTTCATCTTTAATACACTTTACTTGGTCAAATCTTCACTTTTTTGTCTTTGTTTGGCTAGTTTATACATATATTTTTCATCCTCCTTACTATCTAATATATTATAAAGATTATTAAAAACAGAACTTTTAGCGTCATAGATTGTTCTTATAGACTCTCTGCGGCCCGTTTTATATTTTTCTCAGTTCTTTAAGCATTTACATTTAAAACAATTTTTATAACATAATTTCATATATTTCATCTTCTCTTGCACATTATTATTTCACCGCCAACTATTTTTTATTTATAAAAACGTTTTTCTTTTGATTCCCTAAGCACATCTTTTGTTACTTGTTTAATAGTGTTTATTACTTTATCTCACATAATATTTGTTTCTTCATGAACTTCCCAAATTTTGAAATTTTGAAGTTTACTCATAAAAATAATTTTATTTGTGTTTTTTAGGTTCCCCCGTCTAATCCTTCAGTTTGATTTTATTTGTGCATGCCAACGGAAAGTTGAAGTTATTAAAGATATATATTATGGAACACCAATTAGTAAAATAATTATGGAAACATACAAGAGTCCAATTATAGTATTTTTACATCAATTATCAATATTGAATCCAAATTTTGTTAGAATATTGAGAAGTGATAACAACTCTCAATCAAAACTAACATAAGATAAACTAATACATAGAGGTATGATAAATTTAAATATTTTTTATCTATTATACAAAATTATTAAGATATACATGAGTATAATTTCTAGCGTTAAGACTAGGTGGCAAAATTTGAGAAGTGATGTAGAAGTATTAAACCATAAGAGAGTACGAGTAAGACTTAAAAGGTAAATTTTATAAAACTAAAATTAGGTAGATTATGTTTTATGAACATAAGTACTAAGACAAAAAAAAAACATTGATAGCCAAGTTAAGCACTTGATATAGATGTGTAGCAAAATTAAGAAAGATAAATTAAGAAATGATTATACAACAGGAATGATAAAAGTGAATTTTATAAACTAACAATTAGGTTAATTACGTTGCAAGAACACAAGTATTGGTCCATAAAAATATATTGATAAATAAATTAAACATGATAAAAATGAAAATATTAAAATGGATGTATAATATAATTAAAAAGATAAACTAAGGAATGATTACATTTAAAGTATAATAGAAGTGTCATATATTGAAGATAAGATGGATTAAAAAAAACTTGGATGGTTTGGAAATACACAACAGATCATAGAAAAAGCACTCAATAGATGGGAAGATGAAATTGATGTCGCAAGATTAGGAAGGAATATGGGTGACCTAAGGTAACATATTGAGAAAATCTTACAAGTGCCCAAATGCTTGGATTGTCTTATTTTAGCAAATACATCGAGGTTATTTGTGAAGTCTCTAGAGCAATAAAAGGAGTATTGTGAGCAAGGTTATCGAGTTTCTTATTTTATTAAAAACTCATTTAAAACCATGAAAAGAAGTTCAACCTATGAACAAGCAGTATGGAAAAAGTACAATTTCGTTGATATTGGGGATATCATCGCCTGCCCATAGCATTTATTTTTTTTTCACTTATCATCAAAGCATAAAGTAATTCTCCATTTTCCCTCCCCATCCCATTAGAGACCAGTGTGCTTCTTCCTCCAACCCCATTGATTCATTATTCCACACGCGCACCTCAACATATTCTATTTCATGATTTGTTATAGCCTTTTCTTCTCTCGCGGGCTTCCCATAACTTCAAGTCTTCATCCCTTTCCCATATGTTATGCCCATCTCTTTATTTTATGCAACTATATTTCTCTATTTCATTATGCATTTAATGATGAAAAAATCTTATAATTAGCATAAATGAGATGTACAATATCACTGAGATATGTATTATTTTCTATTTTGGATATTTCTCTATTTTGATCGCCATTTAACTGCCCAAATTGTCATATTTGGAAGAAATAAGATGAAACTCAAGAGCACAAAGCTTTGATTTTTGGTTTCCCCCAATTTTTATATTTTCTAAGAGAAATTAAATGCATGAAACAAGGAACAATGATGATCCCAACTTGGTCATTGGTTCTATTGTGCTAATTTATAAGATCTATGATATTAAAGACAAGGTGAATCATGCTTGTTATTATGAAATGATTAAGTTACAAACAAATCATTAATAACCAAGTTGAATATTGCACAAATGATAATATTGCGATAAAAGTGCGGCAAAATTAAGGACGATATATTGAGAAATTATTATATTAAAGGACAATGGGAATAGCATCTATTGAAAATTGTTTCGCAAACAAAAAAAGGTGTTTGGGCATGACAAAGATAGAAAATGCACAAATAGAACAAGTAGATAAAATTAATGCTAAAAGAATAAAAAGAAAATTAAGATAGACTTAAAAAGTGTTGTAGATAGAATTGTATACAAATTTATGCAAAAAAGTTTTAACACCTCATATAAAGCTCAATGGGAAAGGATGGAGAATAAATATTCATAAAACCAAGCTAAATAATTGGAATAAAACTGATGATGATGATGATGATGATGATGATAGTGGTGGTGGTGATGATGGCGGAGCCTCACCATGACTCATAATAGTAGTGTTCGATGGCTCAATCTCAAAACATGCACATGAAAGTTCCTTATGCCATATATTTCACTCCCTTTTAAAAATGAATAATATCCATTTATACTATAAAGAACTTTCCTACTGTTCCCATTGCTCACAGAATATCTAATGCAAAAAAGTATTTTTGCAGTTTGTAGCTACAAACATAAAATTCTCTTCATGCAAATTGCACTATCTGAACTTTACCAAACTTAAAATTATAAGCAGCAAATAAGGCGGCGAACTATACCATTTGATGATTGACCCAAAAAGAAAATGCTGCATGATGGGCACCTTTTCCAGCACCTCTGCCTTGTACATCTTGAGTAGACCACTGTTGACTTTGGTCCAAGTGGGTACACCACTAATATCATCGAGCATAGGTGAGTGCTCTGCAAACACCCCCTTCTTCACCTTCCTCACGAAAGACACACAAGCCAGGTACATATACTCATTTGAGAAATTATCCAATATATCTTGATTATGTATGGACTTGGGTTTCATATACTTATGATCAATTAGCTGCGCCGATCCAAAGATAAACGGAAGAAAGTGGTAGTCATCCAAACCCCACACCCCGTGAGAGCCAGCTGGCTCAAGGCAATACATAGTTTGCAACTTCCTCATCAGATGCAAGTATGCAACAAACACGCGAATTACCAGGGCGGGATAGTCCTCCTCCTTTATGAGCCCAAGACGTGCAAGGCAATAGAGGAATGCAACGAAATTGGCCTCATGACCAGTACCATAATCTATACGGGAGGCGTTGCCGAAGGAGTCAAGGAGATAAGGAAGGAGCTCATCAGTGGCAGGACGAAGCTCTTCCGAAGTCAGAAGAGGAAGAACCAATGAGCTTCCCTCATCGGAAAGCTTTTCGTACCAGGAGCGGTAAGCTGGGTTTCCATAACGAGATGAATGGGGGAGTGGCGGAATCTGATCGACCCATTTGTCTAGGGTTTCAATAAAGGAGAGAAGGGAGGAGATAGCGGGAGATAGAGATAAAACGGGATCGTGGATTTTGCGACCGCGGACGGAATCGGAGAGGGCAGCCACGAATCCGAGAAAGTGGCGGCCTGCGACAGAGGAGTGAAAACGCTGGATGTCGTCGGAGGAGGAGATGCGCTTCGAAGGGACCTCGAAATGGTAGGGGGGCTTGTAAAGAGGGACTGGCAATGGTTTAGGGACAGGGGCCAGGAGGATTGCGTTGGTGTTTGTTGGAGCGTTAATGGCCGGAGCTCGGATCGGGCGGTACGCCGGCGGCGGCGAGAAGTCGGACCACTGAGGAAACGAAGAGATTGAAGCTGCATCGTTGACTGGGCCACCGCAGGATCCGCAGTAGGCTTGCGGTGGCGGTGGGGTGGAAGCTGTAGCTACGGTCGCCGGTGAAGACTCAGAGGAAGAGGATGCGGTGACGGAGCTTGCATGGAAACCATGTTGATGTTCTGACATTTTTCGAAGTAGGAAATGAAACGGGTAGACGACGGTAAGGCCCTGCGGGCCGTCATAAAAGCTCGTTCCCATGGTTAAACTTGTTAACGAAGTAACTTAGTATTTAAATCATTATACAAATAAAATTTTAAGGTTGAATTATTAATAAATTGGATATGAATAATTCTTTATTTATCATATTCAATTTTTTTTAGCTCCAATTAAATAAATAATAATATTATAATATTTTTTCTTAAAATTTTATGATTTTTGTAATAGAAAATTTTAACATTAAATCCTTTAGTTTGTTAATCTAAAGATCCTTTGTTTAATCTTGATTATAGAATATTCATTTAAACCCTTAATTCTAAAAAAATAGTAAGCATATAAGCTTAAAAAGACCACAACTTCATATTCCCTAACCATTTGGTCACCCTCTCATTGGCTTCTCTCATTTTTATCTTAAGGGTTGAGAGCCTCATCTCTCATCGTCTTATTTCTTCCTTCTCCATCACAACTTCCCAAGAGCTCTCGTCTGATCGTCTCTTTTTGTGGGGTTGTGTTGTTTGCATCGTAATGGGCAAAAGCTTAAAAGAGTGGAAGTCTTACTTGGGTTTCTCGAATTTATCCTCATAGATCCTATCTTTCGAATCAGAGTTTAGATCGAAGGCTTATAAGGATTTTTGTTCTTCTACCTTGCTACCTAATATTTACTTATTCAAATGAAAGACTCATGATTTTAAATTTTGAAGTTTTTTTGTGAAAGTAGATTATTGTGATTTCTCCCTCATTCTGTGATTTTCTTATGGAGATTTATGTTGAATTCAGATCACTAGATTATTGTTAGTTTTGTGAAGGATGGGATTTCTGGAGAATGGAATGTGTTTTATTTATTAGTTTTTTTCACTTGATCATTCTGACATTGTTCAAATTGTTGTTTGAATGGTTTGTGTGTTCAGGTTAGTTGAAATTTTATGGTTCGGTTTTACTTATATCATCCATGTTTCTACAGTTCATTAGTATTGTAGGGTTTATAGTAGATTTAAAGCCACTCGAATACATTTATAGTTTGATTCATTATATATAATGGATTGAAATTCATTGCTTTCTCTTTTAGGTTTAATGTTTTTATTCATCTAAGGTCTCTGAAAATATTGTGGGCACTTCGATGTCAATTAAAATGTTTCTTTTGTTTATTACAGGTATTAATCAATAATTAGAGAACTTGAGAGTTGAGATTTAGTTAGATGATTCGAGTGTAATGTGAGAGGAATGAATTTAATGTTCTCAGGTTAAAGCCATTAGTGGATGCATCTTAGCCTATCATTTTGCATGTGAGATGCTGCCTTTGTTGATGCTTCTCTATAATATATTTTTCTCATTTGCCTATTGGCAGACATTATTATTTCTTGAAAAGAATATCAATTGGTGTTAATAGTTAGGTACTAAACTTTATGATCCACATTTTTTTTTTGTTGAGTTTTTGTCATAGATGATATCACGGTTTGGTCAAGATTTATATATGACTAATCTTACGTAATTTTTATCAAGTGTTTTGGATTTTTATCCGACTGATCCTATGTAATGTATTGAAGCTAGAACTTTNGACTGATCCTATGTAATGTATTGAAGCTAGAACTTTAAGCATTTGGATCTTCTGTCTTTTGAGATTCTATGTCTAATAGTTTCTTGAAGTGACTTGCCATCCTTTTGATCATCCACTTTATCATTGGTGATAGTGGATCTACTTGGTCTTGTCTGAGGATCCCAGGCAGATTCCTTTGTCTGTCATTTGTGAAATTACAATAGCAGCGACACTGAATGGTGATTCTCCCTTTTTCTCTCATCCATTTCTTAGGCTCAGAGTATGTTCTTTCCATGAGAAGGCCTGGTTGGCCTCTATCTCTCAAATCAAAGATGCAGTCCAGAATGCTTCTTTCATCACTCTCGGAGAAGACCCTGGTATACAGCTCTAGGCCTTCCAGTATGTTGATGAATTTTCCTTGAACTTCTTCATAAAATTCAAATTCTCTTTTATTTACTTTACTTATCTTGTAGTACTCCATCATACTAGGGGTCGGTAGCTGTTGCGGGCGTTCCTCCCTTCGAGCATTGGCAGGAACCCAAACTTGCGTTGGTTGATCTAGAACACCAGACTTGGGATCTAGCGGGATGTACGACTCTGGGCTCCATGGTACATACTGATCTGTCCCCAGTGGGACGTATGGCTCACCCATCATAAAATCTGAAGTCTGAGACCCATCGGTGCTTTAGTTATACTCTTCCAATGTACTAAAATGCTGTAAATATAGAATATTGAAATCAAGGCATTCTACAAATGCGCCCGTGGTTGATGTCTCGGCCGATATTTCAACGTTGCACGTTAGGCAACCCTTGCATAAAACATCTAAAACTGAAAGTGTATTTGACTCTGTCATGAATCTTAGTTCTTCATCCGTGGTGGGTAGGCTAACAGAAGTTTCTTTCAGGTCCGGATCATAAATATGCCCCTCAAGAATAGAGGTGAGCAAGTTATTCGTCTCTCTCTGACGTCTGCATTCTTGTCGTAGAAAAGCTCTTTGCTTCTTGCGGCTGGCGTTCCTGCGTTGTGTCCTGCGAAGTGAAGTGCATAGCAATCATTTGTTATTAGCAGTTATTAAGCCCCGACTGGTGTAGCTATCATGGAGGGCAGACAGCTGGGTCCTTCCATCGGATCTTGCTCTGTTATCACGTTCTTGTCTTTGTGTGATGCATTATCTTTAACAGTCGCCCTCAATAGTGAAGGCAATTCCTCTTTCTCTTTACAGCTGACTACATCCATGAGAGGACCTTCGTAGTCCATGTCAACTTGGTTAAAATCCATGTTGAAATCTATAGTACTGCCCTGCGGCACCATCTCCTCATTTAGTGTGAGGCTCCAGCCATCCTGAAAAGCAAAGATCAGCCTCTGTCCTGACATTTTTCTACAGATAACAGGAAAAATGTCAGTGGGCCGAAACTTGGCATGAACAAGAACAAAACAAAGTATTTATTAAAGTAAATTTTAGTTTGTTTTAGTGAAACGAATCGTTTACTTATATATGAATTTTGTTAAATTTTTGTCAAACATTATACTCAAAAATGGAAAGGAGAAAATTTGAAGTTTAAAATTTCTTTCTCAAAATTTTCATTATATTGAGGTTAATTACAGAACCCGGTCATAGACATTTGGCCACATAGATAACCCTAAAATAATCAAAGTTTCAAAGTTTCAAAGCAAGCGGAGGCAAGCAAGGTCAGGTTGCGTAATAGGTTTTCAGATATCGTTCATTTATTGGTAACATGGGTCTTTCGCCCTGGAAGTCTACTAACTGGTAGGCTCCTCCTGTGTAGACCTTTTCAACGACAAATGGTCCCTCTAAGTTGGCTCGAATTTTTCACATATTTTGCGGCATACAAGAATAGACCTTTTGAGCACAATTACAAGGTCACCAACTTTGAATGTCCTTGGGCGGACCAATTTGTCATGGGCTTGTACCAACTTTTCCTGGTAAAACTCCAAATATTGTTGTGCTTCTAGTCATTTTCCCTCGAGACTCTATAGTTCTTCAAGTCTGAGTTTTGCACATTCTTCCGTTGTGAGTTGATTGGCAACGACGACTCTGAGAGATGGTGTCTAAATTTATAGCGATTGCACGGACCTCGGCTCCGTACACGAGCGTATAGGGTGTACACTGAGTGGGAGTCCTAAAAGTCATCCGATAGGCCCACAAGGCCTTTAATAGTTTGTTGTATCCATCCCTTTTGTTTTCATCCAGTGTCTTTATTAAAATATGTACCAGTGTTTTGTTGAAGGCTTTAGCCAGACCATTTCCTCTGAGATAGTATCATAGAGTATCTCCATTCTATCCCATGTTTTTTGACAAAATTGTTGATCTTAGTGCTTCTGAAAGTTGTCCCATTATCGGAAATTATTCTTTGCGGTACTCCGAAACGGTAGACGACTTGGCTTTTGAAAAATTGAAGGACGTGATTTGTCGTAACCTCACGTAGCGGTACTTCCTCTTACCATTTGGAGAAGTAATCTGTAGCGGCAAGTATAAACTTGTGTTCTTTGGAAGATGAAGGGTCTATCGGATCTATTATCTTTGTTCCCCAACGCTCGAATGTCTACGAGGCAACAGTTGGGTGTAGCACATTCGGAGGTTGGTGTAAGACCATCCCATGCACTTGGCATTGGTGACATTTTCTGGCTGTATCAATGCAATCAGACATCATTGCTGACTAACAATATCCGAGTTTTTGGATCTTCATTTTCATTTTCGGCCCTAACTGATGAGCGCCACACAACCCGGCATGTACCTCTTTGACAATATTTTGTGCTTCGTCTCTGCTCAAACACTATAGACACATCTGGTCAAATGATCTTCTATATAGAATGCTTCCCATCAGGGCGTAAGACATGACCCTTCTTGTGATGTGGTGCACCTCAGACTTGTCTTCTGGCAGCTTTCTAGTATGCAAATATTCTATTAATGACTTGCACCAATCTTCGTTGATGTCTGTAACTGTATTTATTATTTCTTCTTTTCCAAGATTTTGTAGAGTTTCGAAGTTGATTTGAGACAAAACTCATCTTCCTTGCACTGTGACTTTAATGGAATCCTCCGGGGGACATGTCATTTCCTTAGCAATTTTTACTAGAACGTCGACATGGGCATTATCTCCCCTAGGAATCCGGTAGAAAGTCATATCAGGAATCTGCTCCAGGAGCTTCATCGTGTACAGATGGTATTCTACTAATCTTGGTTTCAGAATTCTATATTGTCTGGTGACTTGCTGGATGACGAGTTGGGAGTCGCCATAGATGGCAATGTTAATTATATCCATTTAAATTGCCACTTCCAACCCGGTGATCAAAGCTTCGTATTCTGCTTCATTGTTGGTGCACGACTCTGTCAGGTGGTATGAGAACCTCAACATACCCTTATCTAGAGTAATAAAGATCAAACCAATCCCTGATTTTCTTGGTATAACTGTGCCTGATCTTTTGTCTTTTTTGGCCGATGAAGCACCGTCGAAGTACATTTCGTAGCTTGCACACTAGAGAATTCCATTTGTAGTATTTGCTCGTCTGGTAACTCATCATTGAGAGGGGACCCAGTTGGCAGTGGGTGTGCAGCGAGAAAGTCTACTAATATTTGTCCCTTGATAGCACAGAGAGGAACAAAAGTTATATCAAATTACAATAAGATCATTGACCATATTGCTAAACGTCCAGAGAGTGTTGGTCGGGTCATCAGATATTGCAACGGATTAACTTTTGATATCAGGGTAATCTTATGAGAAAGCATGTAATGTCTAAGCTTTTGGACAGCAAAAATCAACGCCAGACAATGCTTCTCAATAGGTGGATACCTTATCTCCGTCGGTATTAGGCGACGACTCAAGTAGTTGAGTGAATTTTATTTACCCTCATCATTGACTTGGGCAAAGAGGGCTCCAAGAGAGTCATCTAAGGCTGCGGTATAAAGTATTAACGGTTTCCCTGAGATAGGGGCTGCCAAGAGAGGAGGTGTCATTAAATATTATTTAATGTCCTCAAAGGCCCGCCGGCATTTCTCTTCCCAAATAAATTTGACGTCCTTTTTAATTAATGCCGAGAAAGCCTGACACATGCCTGAGAGATTAGAAATAAAACGTCTCAGATATGTCAACTTGCCATAGAAAGAACGTAGTTGTTTCAAGGTTGCAGGAGGAGGCATTTCCATGATAGCTTTAATTTTATTCGGGTCGATCTCGATATCCCGATGACTAACAACGAATCCCAGAAATTTCCCAGATGTAACGCCAAAGGCGCACTTTAAGAGATTCATTTTAAGGTCATATCGTTGTAGCCGTTCAAACACGTTCCTCAATTATTGAGACATGGCCAATTTGGGGCAAATTTGGGGTTATTGGACTTAAGTTGAAATCAAATGAATTTGAGGTCTCACCAAGGCCAATTGAAGGTCAATTTTGATGTATGGGGATGTTATGAAGATTTTTCAACACAAATTGTGGCCAATTGAGTGAACTATGGGTTCAATTTGGTGGAACCAAGTTATAGGGCCAAAATTGAGTTTTTGGTTTAAATCAAAACTGGGTCCAAATGATGAACTAATTGAGCTTGTATTTGATTTAGATTGGTCATATCAAAAGTAAATTTGAGTTTAGAATTGAAATTGGGGTAAATTGAGACCAATTAGCTAGACATTTGGAGTGATTTGGGTAAAATATGGGCCTTTAAAGGGCTTTAGGGGTTTTGATCAAAGATGGTCAAATTGGCCAAATTAGGTCAAGTGATAGTCGAAAAAAATGAAATTGGGAATATTTGGGAAGTTTTGGGATTTTTTGGAATTTTGGGCTAAGGAGGGGTATTTTAGTAATTTGGTAGATTTTGGTGATTTTGGGTAGTTTGGGTCTTTTCAAGGTGTTTGAAATGATTTTTGAACCAACTTGGGTATTTTAGGTAAATTTGGGAATTTTGGTCAAATTTGGGGTCCAGAGGGTATCTAGGTAATTTAGAGGAGTTTAGGGGCAAAATGCTAGGTTGGGTGTCTTGGTAGAATTGAGGTACCAACCACCATCAATAAACAATGGATCAATGAAAACCCCATTTTGGGTCCTCTATGTAGTGGTCTTAGCCAATCCCTAGCACAGAGCTAATGAGATTAGGGGACCACCTATAGAAGTCTCCCAAAAGTATCAAGGGACTAAAACCTAGCAATTTTTGGTTTAGGGTAGTGAGTGATTGTGAGTGTAAATGATTGTAAGTGAGTGCCTTAGCCCTAGACCAACACCCAGGGTCAACCCTAAGGTCCAGCAGTTCTAAGGGTGACTCATCTTGAGTTTCCCCCATAGTGACCCCACCTACTAAGTGCTAGAGGTTATGATCAATATGTGGAACTTCAAGTTGAGTAAAGAGGAGTGTAGAATTTCTATTGGTGAGGGTTCCATGTCTAGTTTTCTAAGAATAGTCAATAGGAAAGTCCAATGGCTACACCTTAGGCTACTAAAGTGGAAGAACAAAACATCAACTAAAAGTGATGTCAACAAGTACAAAATACCTGCACCATTAACAGTTCAAAACAACACATAAACTAAAAATCAAACAAAATTATAGATCCAGTCTAATCATCCTCATCCTCTACATCACTCTCATTAGTATGCCAAGTAGTTGCAGGCTCATATGATGGATATCTAAGATATTGAGGAAATATCACATCCTGATTACCTCTCCTGAGGTTCTACATAACTGCGGTGTATTCCTCTTCATAATCACTACACCTCCACATGTATCCATCCATATTCTCTGTAAAAATGTTCTAAGTTTAAGACCTTATTTGTAGTGTAGTTGACATTGTCCAAAATCATCTATAATAGCTGTGACTGAGAATCAGATCCAAAAGTTTGACCCTGAGATATAGAAGCATGTGAAGTAGAAGCCTACGATGTATAAGCAGCAGAACTACTAGAAAAACCTCCTATCCAGCCAAAAATGGAATGATGTTAATAATAGTTCACATTCACACTGGTAATGGGCTTAAGAGTTTGCAAGATCTCCTCCCAACTGTTAAATCTAATTCCAACCTGCTCGCATAAAGAAAAGATTAAGGATGCAAATCCCAAAACTGCAGTAGTAGCAGCAATGGCAGAACTGATGATAACTTTATGAATCAAAGCTATAATGTCAATGGGCTTGAACTACTGGGTGCAATAGTTCAAAGTTGCTCAATCATGACTCACTTTACTAAGATGATTTATAAGCAGCAGACTAGCAAAAATGATGAGAGATGATGAAGTGGATGACAAAGGGAAAGTTTACTACTCCGCCCGACCATTATATCAAAGAAAACACCCATGACTTGTAAATATCAAAACAAGGAAAAAGGAATAAGGGGAGGAAAAGATGAACTGAATAGAAATGTAACAATATTCGTTACGCGAAGAGTTTTTAATTTAGCGAATTCTCATTTAGTTGTTATGCTCTTGCATAAAATAGTTTCTTAAAAATCACTTTGAATTAATATACAATATTATTGGCATCTTTTAGTAGATGTCTTGTTTTGCGAGTTTTTAGTTGTAGTTTTTGGTATTTTTTAAACATCTTTCGTAAATACAAATATAATGATAGAGTTGAGTACCATAACTTTTTTTTCAAAATATGTCACTAATCCATAATATATATCCCGGACGACGGTGGTGAAGCTAGAAAACTTTTAAAGTGGGGGCAAAACATTCATTAGGCGAGTACAACATTCAATTACAACATGATGAACTTACTTTTCATCTAATAATATTAGGTTAATGAACTCCTCAATAAGATAAACTGAACTGCACATTGCATGC
>NEWO01000280.1:474859-491642 GCA_003013225.1 Phalaenopsis aphrodite | reverse complement strand
TTCACATATTTTGTTAATAAATTCATATTAAAATACATTTAGTTTAAAAAAAATTACAAAATGAAGTTTCACGTGGTGGCTCTTGGAGAAGTGCCCATTGCAAGGTCACTTAGCCACATGTCGCCTTATTGGATAATAGCTTCATCAATTATATTTATCTTTTTTAGTTTGTTATTATTTTTGTTGAGAAATTAGGGCGAAGAAAAATAGGAATTAACATAAATCTAAAAGAGCACACAGAGATTTACGGGGTTCGGCAAAGATGCATATATTTTCGGGAGCAAAGCGGTGACTTTCTTTTCAATATTCAGAAAAGATTACAGAATACAAGATTCAGAATCTCACCTAAGGTTTGAAAACATGACATATATATAACCCTACAGTATAATATGTAATTACTTAAATTACTCATATACCAATCCGCGAGGTGTTGCCCCCACACCCTCAACCCAAATAATCAAAACTCTCCCGATTGGACAGATCCTTCCGCTCCACTCCGCTTGTTGGCTCCGTTCCGCTCCAGCATCTGTCCCATTTATGGTATATGAGTCATACCTACCAATTTTATTAATAAATTATCATAATATTTCTAAATTTCTTCTCTTGAAAACGAAAAATATAGCTCCTTATTTTTATTTATTGCTTTGAAAAAAATATTCATTGAGGGTTGATTTTATTATTATTATTATTTATTTTTGGCCAATTAGAGCATTTGAACCCATTATTTTGAGAAATGTTATTTTATTTTTAGCCAATGTGATACTCATTGGAGCTCATGAGATGAATTTTGATTGATTAGTCTAGGGCGGGCAAGTCTATCCAAGAAGAATAAAAGTCCTATTAAAAGCCAGTTGTCAACAGTTGTCCATGAAAGCTATAGGAATTTTTATTATTTAGTTTTTTTTTGGGAGAAAATTTGCTTAAAGTCCCCATTAATATATTAATATGACTTGCATTTGGATAGCTATTTTTAATAATATGCTCTTAATTTTTGGGAATAAGGCCATGGCTCAATGATTGATACTTTTATTTTTTTTTCCTATTAATCTATGCCTTTTAATGAATATTATTTCCTCATTCATATATTCTAACAATATATTCTTAATTTAAAAAAATGCATTTTGTAGTGCATTGTGCTTTCATACATATACAAGATATCATTTTCATGACAAGGTCTACATTAAAATGATGAAATTTATTTTATACATTATAGTATATATGAATTATGATGTGTTCCAATGCAAACAAATATGTGTATTACTCAATGCATGTCAGACATTGAAGATTTATAAATTCAGGAAAATAAATGGTGGCGTCGGCAATGTAATAGTTATGTTAGAGGCTACAAACTAACATAAAAATCGTTTAATATATGATCTTTGGTAAAACCAAACTAGTGTTCAAAACTACTATGCTGGATCGAGAATGGCAGAATTGTTTATGCCTTTTGTTTAGTGTTCAGTGGGTGGCAAAACGATGGACTACAGCTGGATGAATTGTTTTATTACCGGATTTTAAAATCTATTGAAGCATCTAAATGTTTTGGTTTGGATTAGCAAAAATGATACTCTTTTGTTGCATTGGAAGAAGTAGAACCGTATATTTCTGAGGAAAAAATAGAAGTTCGTTCTAGCTATTTGATCTTTTACATCATGATGAATATCTGAATAAATTATGATACAATGATAATGACAACAATAACGACATGACCGTCACCAAAAACAACAACAACAACAACAAGCTTTTATTCCATTACATGGGATCGGTTGCATGAATCCTTTTTCTCCATTGTATTCTTTTGAGTGTCATATTTTCATTTAGTTCTAATAAATTAAGTTCTTATTTATTCAACATACACGTCATTTTAGGTCTACCACTGCCTTTCCTAACATAACTTAAATCTAAAAACAGCTAGATAGCTACTCACCTAAGAGGGTCATCTGATGGCTGATGTTTAACATGAGCAAACTATCTAAGGGGATTCTTTTTAATCTTGTATGTAACCGAAACTACTCCAAACCTTTTATGGATATATTGGTTTCACAATTTATCTATACTATTGTCTCTCACTTTATCAAAATTAGTTATGATAAATGCTTCAAATGACGTAGTAATCTAAATAAAATATGAATAGCTCTAGCAGAAACTGAGCTATTTGATTCCAGGGGTTTAAAAAAATTTGATGGATTGACAATACAAATCACCCAATTTTTTTTCTTTTTAAAGATCTAACAAGTAAAAATTTATATTTATCTATATAGCAAAATGAATCTTTAACATCACATTAAAAATATTACTAATTATATTTTTAAATGTACTAATATGATATATTTTGAAATGGTTATGACACTTAAATGTTATATATTTAAATATTTTATTTTGAATTATTGATTGTTTCATATTGTAATTCCTTAATGTCTAAAAATAACTTACTTTTGAGATAAATTGGCTAAGTCTTGCTTTCAGGTCGATCCACTTTTAGAATTTTTTGGTGTTTTAAGGAAACGGCATGTTCATCAATGCCTATGCCTTTTCAGGTTTGGCTTTGATTCCCTTTGTGATCAAGAGGTAAACCAGGAATTTACTTATAGAGGCTCCAAATATACACTTAAATAGGTTTAGTCTCATATTAAATTTTCTAAGTGTTTCAAGTTTTTTTTAAGTCAATTATATATTGTTCGGTCAAGTGACTCTTGACTAGCACATCATCAATACAAAACTTGGTATTCTTGTTGTTTGGTTAGAAAAACTTACATCCATGAGGTGATGATATGTGGCCCAATATTTTTAAGCCCAAAAGGTATTACAATATAACAAAATAATTGTCACTAGTAACGAAAGAAATCTGTTCAACGTCAGTTGATTACATCTTGATCTGCTGGTAGCCAGAGAAAACATCCAAAAAGCTCATCCCCAATGTCCGACTACTAGGTTCACTAGTGCGCTGATACATGATAGAGGGTGATTGTCTTATGGGTAAGTGAAGTTCAAGTTGGTAAAATCAACACACATACTTCACTTATCATTGGCTTTCTACACCATGACCATGTTGGAAACCCGGGATGGGTATTGCACCTCCCAGTTATAGTCGGGTTCCTTGAGCTTTTTCACCTCCTTATTGATTAGCCCCGTCAGTGACATTACCGAGGATCTGATCTTCTACTACATGGGTCGAGTGGTTAGATTGACATTCAATTGATGGCAAGGCACATCCAATGGTAGGTTGGGCATCTCCATTGCCGACTAGGGAAGATGTTGTTGTCGATAAATGAGTATTTAATCCCTGCATAAAAAGCCTCACCAATTAGGAAATGATTACTGGGCTCCCCTTCAATCACAAATACTTTGTAGTTAGTCTCATTGGTCTCAAGACCCCCTTCCTATCGGTGCTAGAAATTGAGTGGCTTTTGCTCTACACTGGAGATTGCCTAATGATAGCAGTTCCAAGACTTTTCAAGATTTTTCTACAAGTTTATCACCTCAGTACCACCTAAAAATTTTAATACCACATAGAAGGTAGATACCACAGCCTTATAGTCTTCTACTAGTAGGCGACCGAATATTGTGTTGTGTGCCAGTGATAAATCTACCACCAGAAACTTCTTCATGTTCATAATTTATTTATTATCCTCTCCCCAGGTGACTTGTACTATTATCATTTTGAGAGCATGCTTTTTTTTCCAGCCTAGAACAAAAAGAGAGATCTATCTAGTGTTACTAATCGTCCAGCCAAAAAGTTCATCTTGTTGAGTACTGGTTTGAAAAAAATGTTCACAAAGCTACAAGTATCAACCAAAACTACTGATCTTGTAGTTGTTGATTAAGGCAGTGATGACAACAACATCGTTGTAGGGGTTTCCTCTAAGGATAGATAGATATTGGTGAAGATGAGTGGTAGATACGATTTGTACTTAAGAATGACGACGACCAAACATAGATCCCATGCCTAAGACCTTTTCTTGGCTGACGTATTTTGATAGTGTTGTGACTCCTTCCAAGATAGCTGGAACAAATCCAAAAATTAAAATGGCGTTAGTCGAGCTAGACATGCCACAAGGCTTGTATGTTCTATCGTAGTTTTTGTGCATTTGCAAGTTGAGCCACAAACAATCTCTTGAATTCAATAAAGGATGAGATTACCACTATAGATAATCCACTCATATAAGGGCTGATTTCCTCAGCATTATAAAGAAAAGATAACATTTTAACATGTCAATGAACATTAAAAAGCAAACTGATGACTCAAATGATACGTTGTGATTGGTGGGTGAAACCGACCATTGTAAGGATCAAGTGATATGCTTTGAGCTTCTCTTGGAGTTTAGCAACATAAATTTGCTTAAAAATTGCATTCTCCGGCGAGTAGGGGGACCTCCATGCTCCCAATTTACTATCTACGCATGAGCGCAGATCTGGCGCTAAACTAAAATTGGGATTCAGCAACTCTCTTCGCTCCCCTGAGTTGCTTAGCCGCCTTGGGGTTTAAGCTCTTACTCTCGATGACTTTGGTTTCATGAAAGCTGCTCCTTTCCATCAAGCACTACTCTGATCAACTCTAGCATTTGACACAGAATCACGTCTCTCAACTCTTGAATTTGTTATTCTACAAATTCTCTATTACAAACCATGTTTCCTGCATCTCTATAATGGGCTTCTTCAATGGGTTTCACTCTTCCTCTTATTTTTGTCATGCTCCATGCTCACAACACTTCTTAGGTTCTTGAAAATGAAATCATCCCATAAGCACACCCAAGGTATACAAACATGAGATAGAGAATGAGTGAGAGAGAGAGAGAGAGAGAGAGAATGAGAGAGAGAGAGAGAGAGTGGAAAAGAATCTAGGTTAGCTTGAATAGTTTATTAACCTATTACTATATAAATGATCCCCTATTGATAGACTGGGTGGTATGGAGTATACAACCTCTTGCCTACCCTTAATTGAAATAAGGACCACATGAGGTATTTAGTTCATAGATAAATACATGAATAAAATTAAAAGATGTCTCTGACTTGGTTATCTCATGCACCAGTTGGTTGAAACTTGAGCTCCATTCGACTTATTTGAGGATCTTCTGTTGGTCGGATTATGACTCTCGAGCAACTGAAATTTAGGATCTCAGTTGGTCGAGTCATGTGTCCTTGATCAACTACACTAAAATACTTTAGTTCCCCATTGTATTGAGTCTTTGGTCGGCTCGGCCAGAGACCTTCGGTCGACCCGATTAGGGAGCTTCAATTGGTTGAGTTGTGGCCTATTGGTCAGCCGAGTTGTGGAACTGTTTACTACTTATCATCTCCTATGGATGACCCCTATTGCTATGATGAAGCTAGGCTATCGGGTAGAGGAGACTTTACCGTAATTTGATGGTTAGCTCCACCCCTCCAACAAGGAAGTTGCCCGGAAGTTGTGTAGGTGCTAGATTATGTGTTAGTGATCGTTCGTGGGGTTGGTCTTTGAGATTATTCCCTTAGATGGCCATAGCGTTGTCTCGAGGGACTCAGTAGGTCTGTCTTGGAGGATGTCCACGATTGAATAAAGGGTACACTCTCTCGTATTACCCTTAGTTATTACGTGGATTCATTTTGTTATGGTTCTTGACTTCTAGTTGGTCATCTCTGACCGTATTTTCTCTTTTAAAACCATTGAATTTTTGTGACATTCATACTGACACATTATATGCGTACAATAAATTAACGAAAAAATAAAATATAGGCGTTAAATATGTAAATACATAGGAATTGGCTGGAGCTATGCATGTAAATTCTAAAAAAAAAAAAACCTGCGAACTACCTGATGTAATGTGTGGGCATGAAGAGATCTTGACTTGGATTCACGGTGTGGATGCGGTTACAGTTGCCAGTTGTGCCACTTGGCTTCTTCCCTCCTTGCATTAATTTCATGCATGATTGCTAATTTATACTTATTATTCGTAGGTCATTTTCTTGCCTTGTCAAGTAATTAAAGAGGGTGCCGCATGGGGAAAACGATAGCAGTCTTTCCATAGATATAAAATAAAAAATTTACTCACGTCCATCTTTCTATATTTTCTTATCATACAAATATACGTACGGGAATAACATAGATTGTGTATTATTTATCATATAGCATGGCACAACAACATTATTTTGTCATTTTATATGAAAGTTGACCTTTTTAAAAAATTGCCTATAAATTCAAAATTTTAGTTAGTATTAATTTGTCATGATATTAAATTAAGTGTCCCGGTAGCAGTGGTCTTGAGATAGCGATAGTGGTGGCTGGGTAGCGGTGATCCTGCGTCGGTGATAATAATGATAGTGCTCGGGCAATAGTGGTTGATGATTTAACAGTGATAGTCTAACAATAGTGATAATGGTGGACGCATAGCAGTGGTTTGGCAGCAGCAATGGCTAGAGGATGGTGATCAGATGAGAGTTATTGTGATGATTGGAAAACGGTGGTCTGATGATGGTGGTGAATCTACTGCAATGGTTCGGAGGTGACGATTTTGGGGGTTGGGCAGTGGTGGACAGGCAGCTGCAGCTGCTTGATAGCTATGGTCCAATGATGGCGACTGTGGCGGCCAAGTAACGACGGTTCGTGAGTGGTGGCTGTCGGACAACAGTGGTTCAACGACGACAACTGCAGTGGTTGGGCAAGGGTGGTAGAGAGTTTGCGGCGATCCGACAGTGGTGGTCCTACTGCGGCAACGGTGGCGATCTATAGTGGAGGTTCGACAGCGGTTGCTGCCCAACGACGATGGTCCGCTGGTGGAAATGGTAGTGAATGAAAAATGGTGGTTCGGTGATGGTGGCGGTCCTATGGTGGTCTGACGGTGGTGGACCTCGGGCACCCTTAAAAACTTATAGCTCTCGTGTATTTCTCCTCCAAGTTCAGGTACCCCGCATGAAGAGAGTATGTGTCTATCATCTATATTTTGTGAGTGACATCCTCGTAATTATTGCATGAATCCAGACCACTCCATTGGATTTCTCGGAGTGATCCCTAAAACTTGATGATATTTTATGAATATTTAAGTGTCATATTAATGTCAAAATTAAGTGATATTGAGCTTATTGGATTTATCTCGTCAAAACGCTAGATTTGACTATAAACTTGTCAATTTTAGAGATTATTTGATGCCTCAATATATTTCTCAAAGATTCCTACTTTGCTTTAAGCACATGATCCGGGCTCACTTGGACTCGGATCAAGCTAGGTTTGATGTCAGCTGTCTCATGTTATCAAGACTCTTCATTTGCACTAGAGTACAGATAATTAAATAATCGGAGTTCTCTCTCCCAATGCACATCAAGATTCATGCTTGATTAAGATAACTATTTGGAACATATCAAGTACCCTTTTTTTTTTTTGTTATATTTCATTTTTTTTCTTTTTGTACCAAAAAAGTGATTCTTTTCTGATAAAAAAAATATAATCCATCACACTTTGTTTATGTAAAGCATAGATTTTGCATTTAAATAATATTAAAATACTTTGAATAAGTACTTTTGTGCAAGCTTTTCTCTCTTAATAATGATCATTATGCTCATTCTCCTTAAATTGTGCTGGTTCAATGATGCTATCAAAACAAGAATAAAGAACTCATTAATCTTTGTCTTAATCTACTAATTCATCCGATAATGCTTTGTTAATCATTTAGTTAAAACTTCATCAAACATAATTATTACTAGAAAGATTGTAATTAGCGCAAAATAATTAAATATCGTAATTAGTACTAGATTATTTAATATCTTAATTACCTTACGATTCAATGAAGTTTATAAATTAACCAAAACTTAACTGTCAATGTTAGCATCCTTAGCGTCCTTTAAGAACCTTCATATGATTTTGAATTATGGCCCATACTGGACCTTGTAGTTAATGTCTTGAAAATTAGACAATGGAAAGTAACATTTTTTTTTTATTATTAATTCTTTATTAAGCTAACTTTAATTTTGTCGGCCACCCATCGAATCCCATAATACTATTATTTACGCATTTTTTTAATTAACTTATAAATTATTAGAAAGCACAATACTTTATTTTAACATTTTTAAATTGGATGGTTGTAGGGTTGTCAACAAGCCGAGTTTGAGCGAGCTCAGACTGGGCTCTTGTTTGGCTCGTTCGAAATAGCTTGTGCTCAAAATCGGCCCGTGAACAGTGTGTTCGTGTTCGGCAAGATTTAAATATTCGCGTTCGTGTTCGGCTTGAAATCGACTTGTACAAATTAAATTGAAAAAAATAGATGTATAGTGTGAGATTTAAACCTGGACCAAATGTATACAAAAAAAAGACACTAATCATTTTACCACACGAGGTGTTATAATTTAAACTTAGATATAAATATATATAATATATTATTATACAAATAATATATATAATATATTATCATATAAATAATTATATAATTTTTTTTTATTTCCAGCTAAAACGATCCGAACACGAGCGAACAAAGAACTGTTTGTGTTCGGCTCCTTTATAATTCGAGCTTTAAAAATTTGTTCGTGTTCGACTCGTTTACTTAACGAACGAGCCAAACACGAACTACTTAACGAGTCGAACACGAGCTGTTCGCGAACAACATGCTTTTCTGATAGTCCTAGTTGGTTGAGAACTTTGATCCCATTCAAAAATTTTAAATTTATGATTTTGTGCATGCAATTTTTCTTACTTCCACATCGAACTTCAAGAAGACCAATTTCCCAAAATTTTACCTAAATATGAAAATTCATAATAAAAATTTTATCACGATTTTTTTGGCTTTTATTTACATTCAATTAACTATCGAATGTCTCTTTTATATTAGATGAAGGGCATTATAACTACAATAATCTCTCTAAAATAAATTTTAAATAGTGTTCAAAACTAAAATCAGAGGGCGTGCATTCTGTCTATATCAATACATTGAATTATAAAATAAATTGAGAAGGGAGACTTAGCATAATATCGGCTTTGTGGACCATCTAATCATATTTGGCTTTATGTCATCATCAGCAATGAAAGAGTTGGGTCCCCGCAAGAAGATTTTATGGCCATGCAATGCTTTGGTTCATGACGTTTGAGTCCCTCCAAATCCTCTCTTTATGATAAATCCAAAATATTTTAATGAGATATTATGTTTTTGTTGCCTGCCAAGTATATTAATATTTTAATATTATACAAAATTCCAGCATGTACATGGAAATATAGAAATTGGTAGGGGATACAAGGAGTTTTTATGTGAAAAATTTGAATGAAAAAAAAAAAAATCATATTGCTTAGTCCAGTTGAAATGATTTCACTATTCATATGTGTGTTACAAGATTTTACTTGCTCTTGATCAATAGAAAAAAAACTTTACAATGAGTGAGAGTAATGACTTGACTCACTGAAAAAGTGACGGGGAAGGTTGAGGAAATGAAAATGACCAAGATGTGAGGATGGAATGCAGACGACATGTGTTGTGTGATAAATATATGAATTTAGCATCACCGACAACAATGGCTCGACAGCAGTAATAGCAATGGCCAAGCAAAAGTGATTTGTTGGTGGCTCTTTGACGATGAAGGTTCAACATTAGTAATGGTATTAATTGGGAGACCACAACGTGACGATAGTTGGGACAATTATCAAGTAATAGTTCCAGGGATAGCGACGTCAGCATGGTGGTTGTGGTCAAACGGCTGATAAGTGATGGTGGTCATATGGCAGCATGGACTGGGGGACAACTTCAGGACAACAATATAAGTGATCCGACAATGGAAGTGACGACGAAGATGGTGTGTCACCGAGGCAACAGTTGTCCAACAATAACAATTGTGGCCCAACAATGTCAGTGGGACAATAATAATTTGATGGTGGGGGATTCGCTATATTGGCAGTGGTTGCATCTTTGGCCTGTGATAGTCATCCTACTATAGTGGCAGTGTCGAATGGGTGATGGTGTCCAATGATTATGTGCTAACGAAGTTGGTCTAGCGTGGCATCAACAACTGATAAATAAAATAGCTACGACAATGGTGTATTGTGATACCACAATTTAATATACTTGCTTTGTGTATATCTTTTTTTAATTTCAGTCCTTGGCAAAGGTATCAAAAACTTAACTGTATTTCCGTGCTGATAATTTAATTTTATGTTTTTATAGCGGCTACTCCTAGTAACGTAGGTATTAAGTTTTATAATTATTCAGTTCAAAGCTTCACTAGGATTGAAACCCAAGTGCATGTATCATTCAAGTAATATAGAATTTTCTTTTAAATCCTCAATATCGATCCCACATGAAAGGTGAAAACTCTTTTTATGACTTAGTAAAACTTTACTTAAACTCCAAACAATTATCTATGAAATAAGATCACAAGTTTATGTATAAAAAAATAACCAATTCCTACTAATTCAGTTCCAAAACTTAAAGAAAATGCTAAGTGTTTCTAAACTATCTTTACTTAGAAGAGTTCAAATTATATGAAAGTATTTCCCCTTGCGATGAGATCATAATCAATGTATGAATCAAATATTAAAATATTTAAATGTAGTATTGTGACAAATATGAGCATACATATTCTTTACCCTCTTCCGAGTGTATAAAAAAACATTGGCTAACCTAGAGTTAAGTTCATAAATCCTTAGTTAGGCTTGGTAGGGTCTAGTCTGTCACTCTAGATTACCCACTGTGCCCACAAATTTTGGACTAACCCAGACTTAAGTTCCAAACTCTAGATCAAATTGGTTAAGGTTCTAGCTTGTCACTCTAGAATTACCAATTTACACCCATCAAAACTTATCTCCCTATCTATTTGCACTAACCTATGGAGTACCTTATCATCGATTAGATTAATGTGATTCTTACTAGTTGAGGAATATATAGCCCTCTCGGTTCATTATGGATTCACAACAAGTTTTAACATATCAATTGGTCAGATTAAATATGTAAATTAAGTGCAAAGTAATAAATTATCACCAATATGGAATAAGATAAATCTTAAACAATTTTAATCATACATATGATTATTTCTTATTGTAAGGAGAAAAATAAAAAAAAAACTCCTCAAACATCATGAGGTTAACACACCAAAATATGATTTATAATAAAATTTAAGTATACACAATAAAATAGAACTCAAACAAAAATAAAAATACATATCTTAAACTTCTCCCCAAGCAAATCATCTGAAGTTCCTTTAATGAATTCTCAACTCTCCTTACAATTTCACTCCAAGACACACGTACACACACTCGCACACACACACACACACACACACACACACACACCAAAAGAATCTCACAGCTAAATAAGAGCCCCCCTTTTAGCATCACTTGACTTCTTTTATGATAAGTCTTGAAATTCCCAAGAGTCACTTCATATGCCCCTTCAAAATTCATCCAAATTCAATGCATAAATAATCAAAACAGATTCCAACACCTATGCGCCAACCTTTCAGAAGCCCAATATAACTGCCCGATACATATGTGTCAAATCTTGACATTGTGGCGTTGGACTCTTTGTTTCAATGTATGGGGTCTGACGCCCAGGCACCATTTCACTTTGCTTCTTTGCTCTATTTGACCTTATTTTGCTTTGTTTTTGCTCTTTTTTCTTCAAAACTCTATCTCTTGTACTTGTAATAAAGAATAAGCAAAATACCTTCAATTAAAGTGCAATTACATCAATAATGAGCATAAAATGTATATATAAAAGTAGCACATTTTAGGCATGTCATACTGCAACAACGACAACAACCAGGACACTGTGATCCAAAATAGCTTTCAGTTGAAAAATGATGATTCGATGATAGTGGTGGTAGTCCAATGTTGGAGACTTAATGAAGGCAGTGTTTGCCTAATGATTGTGGTTTAGTAATGGCAATCTTTAGTTGGAATCAATTATCTTCGGGTCACTGCCTCCTCGGAATACCCATCTGTCGGGTTGCTGTCTCCACAACATGCCCATCCCCTAGTTACTACCTCCTCGGTATACCCATCTTTTAGGTCGCTGCCTCCTTAGCATGCTCATCCTTTTTGAGTCACTGCATTTAGGGTATACTCACCTACACCACTTTTGGTGCATTCTTTTTTCTTATTACATATTTTGCATGTTTGCATGTGTGCTCGGTGAGTGCCTCTTGGGCAAGGTGTGAAGTTTTTTTATAAGTATCCTTTTAGTCGATGCAAATTCACTTGTAGCCAGTGTCTACTAGTAGCATGACAACCTAAGGTCCTAGGTCAGTCATAATTCCTCTTCATAGGTAGTTTTGTTATTGATATATCCCGTTTGTGTGTCATGTGCATGTAGTATCCTTGCATCCATTTACATGATATGTTCTTCACCCTTCTAGCCACCCTTTGTGATTGTTTCATACCTTGATCGAACAAACATAATGTGGGTTTCTTCCATTTATATTTGCTTGCCTATATGCCTTGATGGTTGTCCTACTCATTTGGAGAGTGGCTCATTTGTTGGTCGTGATATTCAAATGAGTGTTTCCACTGAGGATGTCTCCACAAGCAATGTGAGTTTCTGTATCACGAGCAAAAAAAAATATGACTCTACTAAGGATCTAAAGGTTCTAACACGTGTCATATGCATTATGGACTAGCACCATAGATCCGCTATTTTGAAAGTATAAAAATGGTTATTTTTAATATTATAGTATTTTCTGCCTACTATTAAAATTATATAAGTTAGGCCACTTATTTTAAATTTTCATCCACTTTCTTGTGACGTGTTTTAAATCCCTTGGATTTTTAGAATGTGGTATATGTGGCGACCCTGTCAAAGTTACAGTAGCTAGAGACTTTACCAGTGCACTTAGGAGCTAGGTTAGGACACATTTTCATTAGATGGTGTGATAGACTAGGATCTAAGTTGTTAGGTAGTCTTTTTTATGTCTAGCTCATTTTCTTTGCTGGAGTGATTTCCCTAGCTAGACATATATTTTGATTTACGCTTTTAATGTGACTGCATGCCTGATATGCATGGTAGCATGCTAGAGCATTTTTTTTACAGGGAGTCGTGCTTCTATATGCACACATATAGGTACCATAAAAAGGGGAGCATGCAATGATTTCACTAACTCTTTTCTTATAAGTGCTGCTTAGCTCCCCCACTAGGCACCCCCTATTATGCATTGCATTGCTTTCCCCACTAACACTTATTTTCTTATAGGTTGAGTCCTTTCATACTTTTCCAATGTACTTTTAGAGTCTAGAAGAGTCTTGTAGCAGAAATAAGATACATACAAGGTTTTAAGACGTTTGAAGAGGGAACCACATGGAGTGGACCATGAGTAGATGCTCGTGTCCTATATCTTAATTTTGCATTTGTATTCTTGTATATAATTAGGACCAGACATGTATATGCATAGTCTGACAGCCTTTTTTCTTTTATGGGATATGTTGCCGACCCAATGACACTTGGCCTTTTCATATTATTCTGATTTTGGCTTGTTTTTACCTTATTACATGCTTGAATTGCTTATCTTATTTATTTCTATAATCCAAGATTTCACGATGTAATATAGGCTCATTAGAACTTAAAAGCCTAAGTTTTCTACGAAATCCTAATAAAATATTCAAGATAAATGTCTTTTTAGGATTAAAATATTTACAACTTTAAAATCTACACTTTTATTTCCTATAAAGCCTTCAAAACAACTTTAAATTAGTTACATACATGGCTATCTCCTCATTTTTAAAAAATAGAGCCTCCATAATACTTAAGAACCACTCTAGATAACTACATTAATATTTGCATGTCCCGAGGATAATCACCCGTGTTTCTCCACCATGACTAACCCAACATACCTTTTATATATATGTGGTTTTCTAGTGCGCCTAGGGTGTTAGAAGGCTCCACAACCCAAACGGGGTGTAAGACCTTTTGTTGGGAGTGTTTCAAGTTATGTAGTTGAACCTCCACTTCTCTCTTCCTTTCTTGAGGCGTCTTTGCCACTTTGAAAGGTATAAGTCCTACCTCTTGGAGATTCAGATTATATTCATATGACAAAGTTTCCTTCTATTTACTTTAGAGTACCGAGGTCCCCGTAGATGTTAAAACTAACAAATTGCTAACCGAGGATCTTAGGATGTGTTGGGTCAATTAGTTTTACGACTCAGTAGACTTACGATCTTTATAGCTTGGGATGACAGGTCTGTGGTATCCTGATTCAGTTACCTCTACCTTTTAGAATCACTCTACTTGTTATTGAGCCCCTTTGAGCCCTATCACTCCATAACTTCATTGGTATCATCTTAGCGACCCAATGTTGATGAGCTACCGCACATTTGGGTTATGAAGAATTGACCTCTTCTATTATGGTCCGAACGTGCTTTGACGTATCAGGATATCCCCGTCAAGATGGTTAAAGTTATTTTATGGGCTCCTTATGTGGATTAGCTGCTACTCATTTGGGATGTGAGAGACTCACTATCTGCCCGATAGCTTAACAAGAGCTTTAATGCATTAGGACTCTTCGAAAAAGAATAATCTTCCTTTGATGACCTTTTACCCTAGGTCCATAATAATATAAGCGAAATCCCTTTTATCGAGAGCATTCTTGGGTATCCTCCAAGATGTAAGTAACTAGTAGAAACACATTCCTCTGGGAGTGCTCTTAACCCCAGAACATGTACATACACCTGACTCTCTGGTTGTGGATAGTTTACGCAGATACTCTTTCATGGATATTGGTCAAAGGTGCCTCCGTCTAATCTTGTTTCGGTGTACATACTTAGCATATCCTTGTGAGGTTTATCATACGTAAACTCACCACATTTTTCTTTTTTCTCTTAATTATCACTTTGTCGTATATCCCTTTTTATCTGGTTCATCTCCTCTTCAAATCACTGATCTGATTTGGGAGGCAGATTTATTCGAATAAGGGAAGTATACAACGATCAACAAGCTGACCACTCCTTTTAAAATATAAAAGAAAAAAAAAAGAAAAATAGGGAAGCAATCCAATATATTTTTCATTGTTTTTTATTGTTTGTTAAATTATCTACAGTGTCACCCACTCAGCATGCATGTTATCTTAATTTTTGACTTGCTATGCTTTGATTTCTCCTGATACTATTTAATGTTATTAAGGGTTTTTAAGTAAATGTTCATATTACTTCATGCTTTATTTTTTGTGGTATATTGTTATGTGGTTTCCTTGTTATATCATCTATTGATACTTTATTATTTCACATGATATATATGTGATATAGATGTAATGATTATTACTTTCTATGATGTATTTCTCTTCTTTTTTTTACATATTCATGTTTCTATCTTACTATGTTCCTTTCTCTGTCCTGCTATGATTTGTGTAGTGTTGAAAAATAAATTTAGAGGAGTCATTGTTGTAAAAATGTGCTATAAGGGAAGAGTATCAAAATCATAGAGTTACATTATAAATGGCAAATTTAATTATGATTCATAATGAATTACTAATTGGTATATCTGCATGAACCTTCATTATGTTTTAAAACTTTTAGTGAATTCAAAATGACTGACCTCTAACTACAATTAATTATTTTTCTATGTAAGCATTACTAAATATTTAGATAAATATTGAATGCATATAAAATTGTTTTTATAAATATATATGATTTAATAACTAATTAATTCAAATAATTTAGTTCTTAATTAGTCTCCATTGAATTGTAATCATTTGAATTGAGTTAGGAGAGAATTAAAAACTTGACTTAGGAAAGAATTGATATTCAAATTTAAGAAGGAAATGCTTAACAAGTTATAATAATCCTCTTTGAAAGTTAAATGGAAATTTAAAAGAAATAAAAAATTGAAAAAGCTCCAAGTTATAAGGAAAAAATTTAGGAGATTTTCTTGGAAAAGTTTGAGATTAAAAAATTTCCCAAACTTTAAATTCAGAATATTGTATCCAAAAGGATGAATTAATATTATTTAGATGATTAATTAATTTAGATTATCAAATATTTAAGAAATAGTATTATTTTAGTCAGCCAAATATAAGTAATTTAAGAGTAATTAAGTAGAATTGGTATTAATAAAGGTTATGTTGGGACTCTAAATATTTCTAAGAAAATTCAACTTCATAAAATGTTTGTGGATCATGAATTTTTTGCTTAGCTTATTATTAAAGAATACCACAATCCTAACTTATAATATACCATGAATTTTCAATAACACTAATTTTATATATTGAATTACTTGCTGGTAAGTCATATTTGTGTTTGGGGAATTCGAAGTGTGTCAAATGTACATGTTACTTCTATGTTATTCTTATCTTTATTTGTTTTATCATTACAGTTTACATGAGTATTTTAGTGTTTTATACTATATATGGATGATTGGGCAAAGTGGAGAGCAAAGAGGCTGAAATGGAGTGCCAAAGTGTGAATTAGCGCCCCTGCGCCAGTTCTGGGCACCTAGATGCCAAAAGCTGAAGCCTTAGGTCCCCAATCATATACTTGTCCATGTGTCATAGGCTTACCAAAAAGCCATAAATTACCATTAACACATACTTCAACCCCATAAAATCATTAGCTTGGGTTGATATTTATGGAATACTAATTGGAGTAATTACAACTAGTACAACCTTTATGTTTCTCAAGTATAAATTGTACCATTACATACTTATCATACTAAGATAGCTCTCAATCATCATGTCACATAAAATAACATATTATAAATCACAACACCATCATAAGCCAAAGAATCTTAATAAAATTAAGCACTTGACATGACATAAATGAAAACTAATGAAATATTATTTAAAGCATAACAAAATTAGATCAGAACATTGTAAGATTCATTGAATAACAATCAAAGCTTTCCAGCATTTTACTATC
>NEWO01000280.1:434235-461817 GCA_003013225.1 Phalaenopsis aphrodite | reverse complement strand
CATGGGTCGTGATATGCTGCTACATTATAAAGTTAACATTATCATATTTTTACTTGTCATTTTAACATGTTATTTTTTCTTTTTTATGGGCTCTTATTATACTTTGTAGTAGTATGTGTAGGTTCATATGACTTTTGTATGTGTAACATATTTGTTTGATGTGATCGGATATGTTTTAGTTATATAAATATAAATGATCTTTTTGGTATTTTCTGCTCTGAACACTGATCTTTAGTTTTGTTGAGAAAAAAACAAATTCTGCTGCACAAATTATTCATTTAATTATAAAAAAATTCGAAATAAGCTTTTTACAAAACGCACTAACCAAACAGCCAAACTGCTTATTCAGAACAGGGGCAGAATGGTCAATTTTTCAGAATCAGCTATTTTTCATAAGCGCCAACCAAACAACCAGACAGCTTATCCGGATCAGCTGATCATCAGCAGATTATCAGGATAAGCTGCTTATCAGCAGAAGCTGGATAAGCTGCAGCTACCCCAAACAGACCCTTAGTTTATACATGGCTTAAATATAAAATAGTACTCATTTTTAGCTTGAATATGTATGGCAAATCTTTTAGAATTGTAATTGTTGGAATGGACACTTCTAGGCTATGCATTAATATATGCTTGAATTTTCTTGTTATCATTAGTATTTTTTTTGTCTTATGTCTTCATTAAGTGTTTGAAAAGGTTTAGATTGTTCTAACAAATTTTAGATGTCCTTATACCAACCATTATCTTATATATGTATTTGTTCTTTATTTGTAAGCTTTTATTTGGGCAGTGAAGAGTTGTGAGGGAAGGATGGTTTGGTTGGGCACTAAACTAGGCAATCATTAATTAAGGGCATTGCACATATTTATATTCGCAAATATTTTTTGGGTATGTGTCCAAGAGCATTTCCTTAGAATTTATTCGAACAATATTGTACCCTAAATTAAAGGAATACTTGAATCATTTTAATTAGATCCCAAATCACTCTATGTATATATCTTATACATGTCTTACGTTCGTTTATTTGGTCATTGGAGAACATGATATCTTTATTAAGTTTTTTGATAACTTTATTATTATTTTTTTTTCTTATGATAGCTTTATTTTTTTATATGTATAGCTTCAATCAAATCTTAAGATAGGAATATATTGCACAACTACAATATTTTAAGCCTCAATGAACATTATTATTTAGGCAAGACAATAATATGAAGCGAAGTAAGCGAAATTAATTCAAATAACGAATGAGTTTTCATCCTTTGTATTAGAAATCCTTAAATAATCATATCATGTGTGCTCTTGCTCATTAGTCTTTTAGGTGTATCACTTTTCTTGGGGGGTGTCAAATTAGGTTGATTATTGAGCCTTGAACTAGTTTCAAAGTTGATCGAGTCCAAAAATGTTTGATTCAAATCAGAACTACTTATCATTTGACTCGAGAACCAAACTATACTCAAATGATTCCTCTAACATGTTTACTATGTGGATCATGTAAGTTTTTTGGTTCAAACTAGCTCAATTAGCTTCAATATGAACCATTTAACCCAACTTATGGTTAGTTCAAAGTAACTTCAATATCAAGTTATACTTACTTTAAATGATGGTTTCAAAATATGTTGTACTCCTGGTTATTATGAACGAGATATGCCATTCAACTGAATTAAAAATCAATTATCTATGAGGGCACTCAAATATTAAGCAAGCAATGATGGGTTAACATCATAATGGCACATTTCTTGATTATAAATGAGATTGATGTTATGTTTATTAGAGTTAGTGTGATATCTCTAATATATTATTTACAGCTTCTTCTTTTAAGAAAACTAACTGAAACCTTCGAAGAAAGGGAGGGAGGTTTATCAAACTAAGCGGTAAATGTTGTGTTTTTTTCTTATTAATAATATACAACATTAAATCTTATAATTTTCCGCTATTAATTGGCAAAATTTTAGCTAAATAACATTTTCCAAAATGAGCGTAGAGGTAAATTTAGCTAACTTGTAAAGCTTTTTTACTTTTGACGGGCGTGATATAGTGATTGTGAGCGGTAGCGTTTAAGTAAAATGTTATTATGAGTTAATAAATTAAATAATTATTTAATAAATTAATATTTTTCATTATGATTAAAAATAATTATTTCAGTTATTTTATTGACTGAGATTAGTCAAACACGAACCACAATTCTTATATCATTCTAGATGGCATTTTTTTTTGTGAAAGTTGAGCTTTAATGACAACTAAGTTAAAAATTGTTGAAAATTAAACTTGATTTTTGACCCCAAAATGCATAATTTAAATGAGTAGTTAGAACTTTCATCTCAAGTTCAGGAGGTTTTTCAATAGAAGGTATCAGAGGTTTATTTTCAGTAATATCCAAAATTTCAAATTCTTCATGAACATAATTTAACTCCTCAATGATTTTCTCTTTTGAGTTACTTTCAAAATCCTTTTCAACTTTGAATTCTTTTTGTACCAAAGTTACTTCATCTTTCTGATCCAATATGAATTCACATCTTTCTTGAAAATGATTTACAATCATATAGTAAATTATATCCATTATGTAACATTTACCATCTTTTCCTTTATCAGGATATTTCATAGTTTTAGCATATTAAAAGTTACTTCCTGATTATTAACTCTCATGGTTAATTCTCTTTTTTGCACATCTATCATTGCACGTCCAGTAGCTAGGAATGGTCTCCCTAAAATAATAGGAATTTTTTTATCTTCTTCCATATCCAATACAATGAAATTAACATGAAAGATAAATTTATCCACTTTAACCAACACATCTTCTATAACCCCTTTAGGATAAGTGATAGATTGATCAACTAACAGTAGGGTTATAGTAGTGGGAGAAATATCTCCTAAACCTAGCCTTCTTAATATAGATAATGACATGAGATTAATGTTTGCACCCAAATCACATAAAGCCTTTCCATAAATTTTTTCTCCAATTGCACTAGGATCTTTGAGTTTTTGAGGAAGCTTCTTCTGAATTATAGCATTACACTATTCACTAAGTGCAAAAATCTCATAATCTTCAAACTTCCATTTTATATAAAACTCCTTTCATAAACTTTAAATAAATTGACATTTATTCCAGAGATTTTACAAAAAGAATGTTAATTGTAAGCTTTTTAAATATCTCAAAAAATCTTGAAAACTGTTGATCAAGTTTCTTTTATCAAAGTCTTTGAGGGAAGGGAGGTTGCGTTCTTTCTTTATTCTTCTTAGTTGGAGAAACATATTTTTCCACTTCATTTGGAATACATTTTTTCATGTTTTTCAGTTTCATTATCTTTTCCCTCAACTTCGATTTCTTGTTGAACACCAACACTCAATTCCTTCCCAATTCTTAGTTGGACAACTTTAACTTGCTCTTGGTCTTTACTTTTATTTTTGGGATTGATCTCAACACTACTAGAAAATACTCCCTCAGGTCTCTTGCTAAGTACGTTAGCAAATTTTCCCAGTTGATTCTCTATATTTCTTATAGCATAACTCTAACTATGTAATTGATTGCCCATTTGTAACACCAATTCTTCTAAAGATAACTTCTTCTCTTTAACTTGTTGAATATTGTTAAATCCAGGAGGATAAGCAGGTTTAAAGTTAGAATTACGCTGATTGTTCCAGTTTTCTAATAGGGCTTACATGACTGTTCCCCCATCGTTGACTTCCACCACTAGAATTGTTATTCTAATTAAAGTTTGCATAGTTTATTCAATTTGGGTTATAATAATTGGAATATAGGTTATTGGGTTTATTAATAGCATTTATAGTTTCTAATGAAGTTTGAGAATCAAGCATTTGTGATAATGAATTTTCTTCAATCAATTGAGGTGTTTGAGAAAACTTCATCCCAATTTGGTTTATTTTCCTAAATAATGCAGCAACTTGTGAAGCAACCATCAAAATAACATCATTATCATGAATACTGGTCGCTTTCTTAGGATTTACCCTTTCAAAAGGCCATTGAAAATTATTCGTAGCCATTTCTTCAATTAAAGCATAGGCTTCATCAAATTAACGATATTTTCAACGCGTTGAAAGCCTTTGGTTTTCCATAGATCATAACTGCTTTTCCTATTGTAATTGTAACCCCGTTCTCTTTATGAGACGGGTTGAATTCATCAATTATGCTTTCTATGATGAAATGTTGTTACTACAGTGACCAACTACAGCCTCTGTTGCCAACTTATAATATTATAATCACAACCTACAGACTATGTGAACAACTATTACTAATAAAGCTTTTAGTTATGGCCTTTGTGGACTACTAACTACTAACTACACCTTTTATGACTAACTACTACCTTTTTAACAATCAACCACGGACTTTGTGGTCGATTTTCATTATTACATCTTCCCTCTATGACCTATATGGCCAACTGATGTTATTATATTCACCAATTATGGACTCCATGACTAATTAACAATATTCCAACTTCCAATCACAACTTTTTGTGGACAACTACTGTTGTGTGTTAAGCAACCAACTACAATTTTTTGGCTAATTACTACTATTACATCATACAACCACAATCTCTATGGTCAAATGTTGCTATTACAACCATCAATTATGGCATTTGTGATCAGCTACAACTATTACAACTTTCAACTTCAGCTTTTGTGTCCAACTGGTACTATTGCAGCCACCAACTATGAATTTTGTGGCCAATTACTACTATTACGACCATCCCCTAAGTCTTTGTGGCCAATTATTGTTATAACAACCAAGAGTTACAAATATTGCAGCCCTATTATGGCTATTATTAGTGAACTATTTATTACATATTTGGTTATGAGCTTTATATTTCTATCTTCTTTGATTCAAAAGAAGAGTGGGTCTATGTACTTACAATCCTATAGTGAATTACTTTGATTGAACATGGCCTCTTGATTTTGTCCTTTTCTGTTTTTTTCATATAAAAAAATCTTGGTGTCTCTTCTTGCTAAAAATAATAAGTATAAGAAACGAAAAAGATGCTACCAAGCACTTTTCATGATGAAGATTGTTAGAAGCAATTGTTATCAACCATCATGAGTGGAATAAGAGATTTTAAAATAAAAAAAATAAAATAAAAACATCTTATATAGTATCATTAACAAAAAGATAAGTTTGGGTAATTTAATCTAAATTGGAATCCCCTTAAAGTCTTCAATAACACGAAGTAAATATGGACTCCATAGTTGAAAAATAAAAGGGCTAACATTAATTAACAACCTCTAATATTGAACATTTATAAATCTTTCATGCTAATAAATTGAATAAGAAAATATCATTTGCAAGAGAGTGAAGGTGGAATGTACCTTTCAATTTCCAAAACAAACCCATAATTGGAAAGAAATTATAATTTTTTTAAAAAAATTTATTGTGTACCCAACTAAAGCAATCTCCAGAGCTATTCATATTGAAAGAAGTTATAATAAAAGTGGTATTTTTCCATCATATTTCCAACCAAAACAAGATTCTACGGCTTAGAGATTTCTATCGCCTCCTTATCTGAAAAGTAAACATTTTCATCAAAAGGGGAAAACCTTAGCAAAAATACAATCAATTATAAAACACGAGTAGACAATTAACCTTTTCAATTTAAAGGAGGGGAAGATCTAGTGATTTGAGGTCTAGCTCCCAAAACAAAGGCTAAAGAGGAAAATGTTATGAGATTTGAAAATTATGAGAGATTCTAGTTGAGAGGCTTGCAAAGAAGTGTTGGCGCGGGACCCTAAAATTTAGATATGAGAAGAACAAATGGAAATAAGAGTAACTAATAGAAAATTTAGATATGAGAAGAACAAATGGAAATAAGAGTAACTAATAGAAGAAAGATTGGGAAAGCCACAGAGATGTCAGCGAGAAGTCATCGACAAAAATGGAGAAAAAAGAGAAAAAAATCCTTACAAAACCACCTTAACTCCTTTGTTGCTTGAAAATTTAAGAGATTGCCAGCTTTTCCATCAATTTTATCTGAGTCACTAATTCAGACTATTCTCTCAAACCTTGGACAGCAAAACCTTCAAACACAATCTTCCTAAACAAATTACTTTTTAATCCCAAGTTGGCATCTTTTCTGTTGCCACAACTTTGTTAAACAATATTATCATATAAGCATTATCATCTACGATAACTTAATTATACTCAGAATATGCACTCTTTATTATTATTACATTCAATTATTATTGCAAACCACTCCAACATTTCATTTGATTAGAACAGGAATCTGCATTACAGATATATTTTCTGCAATAAAAAGTAGCCCTTTACAGTATTCTCTCCTTTTTTCACAAGGTGGAATGAAGAACACTGGATGAAAAAAAAAAAAGCAATTTTTATATAAATTAAAATAAATATTTTTATTACATTAGATAAAAAAAGAGCAATAAGTAAAAAAAAAAAAAAAAAAAAATTAGGCTCTCAAGTAGCACTGGAGCAGCCAATCAAATAATTACAAAATTGTAATTATTTTCACATAAAATATTAACATTCGAAGAAGGAAAAATCATTTTATTCACATATTATTTATAAATAAATCAGTAGTAAAAAAAGAAATGTTCTGAAAATGATGACAAAAAGAATAAAGTTGAGGAGGAAATAAAAATAGCCACATAAAAAATGAATTGATTCCAGACTTGGCAGCAATTAATCTTGTCATACGCAACCAACCCCCCTCCAATTTCTCCTGAAATGAGAGCAATATGTAATGAATAATTAGTAATCTCCGACATATTTCTCCTTTGCATTGCTCAATGAGAGATTTAATGGCATTGTTAAACATCCGAGCCTTCATTGTTTCCACCATTTGTTGATGTAGGCTGGGAAGTCTGCGAATCTGAAATTTCAAATCACCCATCTTGTTAAATGAACATGAATATATATATATAAAAGTAAAGCTAACTTTATCTTTTAATCAAATTTCATATAAATTCACATAAAATGTCTTATGAGCTCAACAGTAAAATGCTGAAAGGTTGTGGCTGAAAATCAGCACAACTTGGCAGCTACTCTATTGTTTGAGCTTCACATGGAGAAAATACAAAGTAAATACTAGATGCTTTTATAACGGAGTTTAAGTGAAAAAATAGAATGTATACTTATAACAATAGGTTTGAACTTTAAGCATAACTTTTTTTTGAAAGAATAAATAGGTGGCACAGTTTTACACACATTTTAGAAAAGCTGGCTAGTTAAAGCAGTATAAAGATGATGTTACTAAATTTTCTAAACACAATTTTCTATAAAGATAATTAAAAAGCCACTTTAATCTCTCATATTTTAAATGTCATCTTTAATTATCTTACAAATAAATATAAGATAAAAATTTTTGTCACTAAAAGATATTGTAAATTATATATATATATATATATATATATATANATATATATATATATATATATATATATATATATATATATATATATAGATAGATAGATAGATAGATAGATAGATAGATAGATAGATAGATAGATAGACAGATAGAGGTAGATAGAGAGAGATGTTATCTATAGTCATATTCTCCTAAAAAGATATTAATATATCTATAGCTTATTATAGTGATAGATTGATTAATGTAAAGGAAAAAAATAAACATCATAAATTTAGCCATTAATATAGGTTTCAAATTAAACTGATGGTTAATACCTTTTCATTGAAACTTATGATAATGCACCATGTTATTGTCTTTCATAAGAGGAGTGTGGGCGACAATCTTCCCACACTGTCTTTCGAAAAAAAGGTGTAGTTTTTAAATATCATAAAAAATAGGAAGACTTACATGCATATCACCACTAAATTCCTAACTAAACCTCTATTTTTAAGTAAAATTTCTCGAAAGTTATAAAGTAATAGTGTATACAAAAATGTTTCAGCACGAATCTCAAGAAAATTTGACGGTGTAGGGACAAAGCATGTCAAAGGAGGCCTAACTATTAGAAAACTTAGAGGCCAATTTTTTTATCAGAAGCTTCAAGATCAAGATTAACCAAGGTGACCAAGTAGCTCAAACCGAAACAGTTCAATGGGAAGCGAAGTAAAAGGGAATCCAGGTCATTCCCCATGATGAAACCAACCTCAGGGGAAAGCTATGTCCTCTGGTGCTACAATTCCCTTGGATGCATCCAATGACCTCCCCAAAAATCATCAAGACAAGTCTCAAATATCCCTCAAGACCTCTTCATTTAAGGGGAGCTACATATCAGATTACGTCCTCCCAATTGCCTAGCTCTACCCTGCCGACAAGAGCTTCTTGTCAAGGATCTAGAGCTTGTATCCATACTTGATAAGCCAATCCACATAACTTAGCAGAATGAGTCAATCTTATCAATCATTCACTAGTAAAAGCCTAGCCAACCGACAACATAAAGCCTAGCCAACAGACAGCCTTACTAGGTTTGGCTGACCGACAAACATGTCTAGCTTAGCCGACCTACAATGTCCATTAAAGGTTAATTATTTCAGTTAGTCGAGTCTTGAAGCAACCAGGATTTGGGCCCACATACATAAAATACATATAATATATGTACAGTCTACTAAAGCAGAGACATAAATGTAGCTTCACATATTGTGGTTATTTTTTCTATAAATAGGGGATCATTCTATGAATTTAGAGTTATACTCTTTTGAATTACTATTCAATATTGTACATTTCTATTTTTGTTTCTGTTTCTCTTTCATCTCTTATCTTACACTCTATTGCTTGGGTGATTCACGGAAAAATCAACATTTAAAAAATAAAATAGTTTTAATCATTAAAGTACACACAAAGTAGAGCATATAATCATAATTAATTTGTATTGTATTTTTAGCAAGATCTCAAATATATAGTTGTAAAACTATAAAAGAAAAATGGTAATCGTCCTTATTTTTAAAAATAGTACAAAAGAAATATATATTCCTTTAAATGACCCAAGAGTTCATAGATTCAATCTAGCACAATAATCTCCTTCCCCTCCCCCTTCCTCTTCCCCTTCCTACTCACAATGAGCTACTCATGTGAGTACATCATCTAATAGTACTAACTAACTGTAATTCATGCACCTAGTGAACAACCATTGAGTGACTTTAATTTCTTCTACATTTTTTAGCACTCAACCCAAATCATGAATTCTGATGTAGGGGGGTCTTCTCCCACATTGTCTTTGAAGAGTTATAAATATTACATAGATTTTGTTGATGATTACTCTATTCTCTTGGGTGTGTCTTCTAAGAATTAAATATCATACAACCATAAATTTTTTGAATTTAAAACTCAAATTGAACCCCATAAAAATGCCAAATTTAAAATATTCACAAATTATGGTGCTGATGAATTAAAAAACTTTAGGCTCTAAAACATGTTGAAATAATGTGACATTATGCATCAATTAAATTGCTCTTATACTCCTCAACAAATACCACCACCTCATTGAATTTGTTTGCTTTATACTGAAGTGTCTTTGTATCATTACATTTAAGTAGACAACCTACTCATCAGTTGATATCACATTATTCATTTGTCATCCACCACTGCAAACTCTAATTCACCTTGTAAACTCCTTTATAATCAACCACCAATTTTAACCACCTCAGTGATTTAACTATCGATGATTTCTTAGCTATAATCATATACGAAAAAAAATGGCTTCAATCATATGCCAAAACCAAACTATTTTTCATGTTTATTAGTTTTTTTTTCATTGGTTATGCTACAACTCGAAAGGGATAAAAATGTTTTGATCCTAAAATTGGCAAAATTCATATCATCATACAATTTTACATTCATGAAACCATTTTCTAGTTTTATGGACACCATCATTCAAAACTTTCATCCCCATCTCACTCCCCTATCATCTTACTTCTAGCTCCCACGTTCATCCAATCATACTCTCTTATCAATTGATCTAACTAGCTAGACAATATCATTAGCAATTTTTCTTCCTTCCAACCTCGGCACATCTAGCAAGCACATCCTTCATCACAAACTATCCCAAACAAAATCCTAGACCTCAACCCATTAGTCTACACAATCATCCATCAATAACAACTTAAACAATACCTCATCTCTGCAACCTAATTTATGTTAATTCCTCTAAAGAAGGAGCATATATAACCTAGGAAAAATTTTAAACATCATCCGCAACATTAACCCCACTAGCCACACAACAATAGTGAATGACATCCATTGGCGTCATACAATCTCTAATGAATTTCAAGTCTTGCAATCTCAAGGCAGATAGATCACGGTCTCTCCTTCTCCCACACAAAACACCATTGAATACAATGGACATTCAAAAATAAATATAATTCAAATGAACCCAAAATTCCATGCAAAGTACATTTAGTGGCCTAAGGCTTGAAATAACAAGGACTAGGCTATACTAAACAATACAACATAGTTGAAAATATTCTAACGATCTATGCACTCATCTGGATTTCCCTCATAAACAATTGACTTAGATGCCTCTAATATTTTTCTCCAGGATAAGCTCACCAAATCTATCTTTATGCCGCAACCACAATTGTTCATGAACACTAATCACCTGCATTGTATATTTCTTCTTAAGGGGTCATCTCATAGACTTAAGCAAACGCCTTGATTGTAGTTTGTTATTTTCTCTCATCTACAAACGCTTAAGCTTGATCGATTCAATATTTTAGACCTCTCCTTCAATCAAATCTACAAATTAGTATATAATAAACATCTTGGTATATGTGGATGATATACCAACGATTATAAAACTACCTTCATCGTATATTTAAAATGAAATATAATGACAACTTAGTCAAATTATCCTAGCAAGGATTGTTGCCTAAACCATAACTTATGGAATGCAACTTAGTTTAGTCTTAAATCTCCATGATCATATTTTGTAAAGACAAAAAAATGGCAACTTGCAAACCAATGATCAATCCATGCTCTCTCAAACAATTGGACATAGCAAACTCGACAATGGAAATTCAGGATCAAGAGCTGTATATTTACATTATCATATCTCAATAATATATTATCTTACAATTACTCCCTAGATATCTGTTGTGAGATATGCACTTCTTGGCGTAGAAATGAGACGCAAAGAACACAAGCAAACACAGATCGTTTACGTGGTTCGATCCAACTGGATCTACATCTATGGGAGAGAATCAATCAAATAGTTCACCAAGGAAAAAAGAAATGGAGAATACATAGCTTATACATAGAGATGAGCCCTCATCTTCCTTCTATGGTCTCCCTCTCAAGCGACACCTTGATACAAAGCCTCAATATTCTCTCCTCCTCTCTAGCTCTCTAACTATTCTCTCCTCTTTTGTGGTAGCTTAAGATCTCTTCCCTTGCTCTCCTAAGCCTCACACCCTCTCTATTTATAGAAGCAAGAGAGTGGTAGGTGGGAGGTAGGTGAGCGGTAAGTGAGCGGTAGGTGAGATGTGGTAGGTGAGCGGTACCACATTACAAAAGTGCTTTTTTACCTTAGTTTAAGAATTGAGGGTCAAAATAACAATTCTCCACCTCGACCTCAATTGAGAAGCTTCGAAGTAAAGATTCCCTCCACCTGGCCCCTGACAGGCCCTCAACCCTTAGTGAAGTTTACTAAGTCCAGAAAGTGTCTGAACTTAGCTGTCGGTAGCACCTTGGTGAGCATATCAGCAGAATTTTATTCAGTAGGTATCTTCTCCACTACTATTGAACCCTTGGCGATGACATCTCTCACAAAATGAAGCTTTATATCTATATGCTTGGATCTTTTATGAAATACCTGATTTCTGGTTAGGTGCATGGTGCTTTGGTTGTCGCAAAACACAATTATCACCTTCTGATGTATCCCAAGCTCCTCAGTCATGCCCTTTAGCCACATAGCTTCCTTGATTGCTTCAGTCACAATAATGTATTCGACCTCTGTTGTTGAGAGGGACACAACAGATTGGAGGTTAGACTTTCAACTGACTGCTGTACCGAAGACAGTGAAAATGAATCCGATCAGTGACTTCCTGGTGTCAATGCTTCCTGCATAATCGGAGTCCACGTAACCAATTACCTTTTCTTCTTTGTCTTCTTAGGTACCCCATGATCCATTTTAGTGCTTCACAGTGAGCCTGTCCTAAGTTTGCCATGAATCTGCTTACAATGTTGACTGCGTAGGCCAAATCTGGTATGCTGCAGATCATCCCATACATGATGCTACCAACCCCGCTGGCATAAGGGACACCCTCCATGTACCTTTTCTCATCTTCAATCTCCGGTGCTTGAGAGTTTCACAATCTGAAGTGTTGGTCAATAGGTGTTGCAACTTGCTTAGATTTATACATGTTGAACCTTGCTAGAACCTTCTGAATATATGACTTTTGAGACAAGAATAATGTGTCATTTTTGCTATCTCTAGTAATCTCCATCCCTAAGATCTTTGTAGTGGGTCCTAAGTCTTTCATGTTGAATTCAGAATTGAGCATACCTTTGATCTTCTGGAGTTCCTCCCTGCTTCTGCTGGCTATTAACATATCATCCACATAAAAAGCAAGTAGGTACTTATTTCACTGTCTTGCCACTTCATGTACACACAACTATTGTAGCTGCATCTGACAAATCCAATCTTTAGCATGAACTCATCAAATCATTTGTACCATTGTCTGGGGCTTTGTTTCAGTCCATACAAAGCTTTCTTCAACAAACAAACTTTGTCCTTTGTCTCAGGTGTGCAGTACCCATCTGACTGATTCATGTAGATGGTTTCTTCAAGCTCTCCATGCAGGAATGCGGTCTTAACATCCAGCTGCTCTAATTCTAAATTGAATTGAACCGCTAGTGCTAAGACTATCCTAATGGAGCAGTGTTTCACGACGGGTGAGAAGATTTCGTTGAAGTCGATTCCGTTTACCTGAGTGAATCCATTTGCAACGAGTCTGGCTTTGTACCTGATCCTCTCAATACCTAGCGTGCCTTCCTTCTTCTTAAATGTCCACTTACAACCAACCACTCGTTTGTTCTTTGGTCGATCCACAAGTTCCCAGGTTTTGTTCTTCATCAGAGAAGCCATTTTCTCATCCATTGTCTCTTCCCACTTGAGTCTTTCCTTGCTCTTTAGGGCTTCCTTGTAGTTGCTCGGTTCTGCTTCTTCTATCTCTTCGGTAACACTTAAAGCATATGAGATCATATCTGCATGGTCGCATCTCTCTGACAGTCTGATAGTTCTTCTTTGTCTGTCCCTTACCAAGCTGTAATCATCAGATCTTCTTTCTGGCTCAATCACTTGCTGCTCCTCTTCCACTTCATCCTGATCGTTCACAACAGTCCTTTGATTTGTCAAAATTCGTTGTTGTTGCGGCTTCACCTCAATTGAAAAATCCTGCTTGGTGATGTTGTTTTTGGCAGCATGGCTATAAAGATTTGTCATTTTGGACTCATGGAATGTCACATCTCTACTGATGATGCATTTCTGTTGATCTAGGCACTAGAGTTTGTAGCCCTCGGTTCCAGGTGGGTATCCAATGAAAATGCACTTCAGGGCCCTTACTTTCTGCTTATCCTGTCTAACATGAGCATATGCAGTACATCCAAAATCTTTGAGATTATAATAGTTATCTGGTTTCCCATACCACATATCTGAAGGTGTCTTCATATCGATAGCAGTTGATGGACATCTGTTGATAAGGTAGCGGGCGGTTGACACGACTTCACCCTAGAAACTTTTGGGTAGACCTGCATTTAGCAGCATGCACCTCACTTTCTCTAGGAGAGTCTTGTTCATCCTCTCAACCAAACCATTCTGTTAAGGAGTGTTTGTAGCCCTCGGTTCCAGGTGGGTATCCAATGAAAATGCACTTCAGGGCCCTTACTTTCTGCTTATCCTGTCTAACATGAGCATATGCAGTACATCCAAAATCTTTGAGATTATAATAGTTACCTGGTTTCCCATACCACATATCCGAAGGTGTCTTCATATCGATAGCAGTTGATGGACATCTGTTGATAAGGTAGCGGGCGGTTGACACGACTTCACCCTAGAAACTTTTGGGTAGACCTGCATTTAGCAACATGCACCTCACTTTCTCTAGGAGAGTCTTGTTCATCCTCTCAACCAAACCATTCTGTTAAAGAGTGTTCCGGACTATCTTGTGCCTTGTGATGCCATTCCTCTTGCACGGCTCCTCAGACTACTCTGAACAGTACCTTAAGCCATTGTCAGTTCTCAAGTACTTCAGTTTGGTTTCCATCTTATTTTTTGTGACAGTTAGCCAGTCCCTGAATCTCTGAAAGGCTTCATCCTTTGATTTAAGAATGAAAACCCATATCTTCTTGGTGTAGTCATCTATGATAGACATGAAGTATCTCCCTCCTCCATGATTCTGAGTTCTGACTGGCCCCCATAGATCGCTGTGAACATAGTCAAGGGGTTTCTTTGATGAGTGAGTTCCGGTAGAGAACTTCACCCTGGTGGCCTTCTCCAAAACGCATTGTTTACAGAATTCCAGTTTGCTGACTCGATCTCCACATAACAAACTCTGCTTGGACAGTTCTTGTAAGCCTCTTTCACTTACATGCTTCAGTCTCATGTGCCACAGACTGGTCCTGTCAGGTTCTGATTGAACTGCATTTGAGAAGTTGCCGATCACGGTTCTTCCAACTAGTGAGTATAGTCCATTCTTTCTGACTCCTTTCATGACTATGAGAGAACCTTTGGATATTCTGATGCAGCCATTCTCTGCCTTGAATGAGTATCCACTTGACTCTAGCGTACCTAGAGAGATCAGGTTTCTTTTGAGTTCCGGGACATACCTGACGTGCTGCAATATCCTTTCAGCTCCATCGAACATCTTGATTCTGATTGTCCCGCGGCCGACTACCCTGCAAACTTTGTTATCACCAAGTAGAACAGACCCACCGTTCTCCAGCTGCAGTGACTCGAACCAGTATTTGTGAGGACACATGTGAAAGGAGCACCCTGAGTCAAGGATCCACTCCCTGCTAGATTCAGATTCTATGATCGCTAGAGCTTCAACTAAATCATAACCATCTGAGGCTAGCCTCTCCTGAATCTCTAGGCTTCTCCTGAAAACTTTTCTTTCTATCCGGACAGTTCCTTCTAACGTGACCTTCCTTGTGGCAGTGGTAACACTTGTTAGATCTCTTAGAAGACTGACTTCTGCCCTTCCTTCTGGACTTTGATCTGCTCTGATCACTTTTAAAGCCTTTCTTGCTCGATCTTCCTCTAACTTTCAGACTATCTCCACTGGTTTCAACTTTCATGTCGTGCTTCTTCTGGAGTTCTTTAGCTCTAATAAGAGATTGAACCTCCTCCAGAATAATAGTCAGCGCTCTTCCATAGAGCATCTCATCCTTGAAATGCTCGTAGCTCTTGGGAATAGAGTTTAGCAACAGTAGTGTCTTGTCCTCATCATCCATCTTGACGTCGATGTTCTCGAGATTGTCGATGATCTTGTTGAACTCGTCAATATGCTCTGAGATGGATTTGTCTTCGTATAATTTGAAGGAGTATAGGCGCTGCTTCAGAAAGAGCCTATTAGCCAGAGACTTTGACAGGTAGAGTACCTCGAGTTTGGCCCAAAGTGCTTGAGCCGTTGTCTCCCTTGATGCCTCCCTCAGAACTTTGTCGCCCAAGCTCAGGATTATCAAACTGTGGGCCTTGTCCGGTATGCCAATCTTCTCCTTCTCGGTCATGTCGGCCGGCAATGCCGCCGACCATTGCAAGGCTTCTGCAACACCCTGCTGAACCAATAGAGCTCTAATCTTTACTCTCCATAGACCGAAATCATTATTCCCGTTGAATTTCTCGATTTCGAATTTGGTATAACCGATTATTGTGGCTTGATCCCCACTAACATCTGAAATCCGCTCCACTGAGCACCTACTGAATTCCGAGAGCTGTCGTGGCGTGCTTCGCATGCTTTTGTCGCTGCGTGTGCTAGCTGTCACGGAAATCCTCCTCCTTCACGAGATCTGCCCCTTCGCAGACCGAACAACCCACCTTCCTCTTCTCATTCGCGGACAGTTCCTCCTCCGTCTCGCCGAACCGCACAACCTGCGGTGCTAATCCAGTCAATCAAAGCTTCCACTGCTCACCAAATCTGTCGCGATTCGGCTGCCTGCGACGCGATCCGCTTGCTCCTCTGTTTGTGAATGTCGAACTCCTCTTCTTCACTGCTGGCCGCGAACACCTTTATGCGGACACCTCTAGCCAAGAAGTATGAATCTTCCCACAGACGGCATCAATTGTTGTGAGATATGCACTTCCTGACATAGAAGTGAGACGCAAAGAACACAAGCAAACACAGATCGTTTACGTGGTTCGATCCAACTGAATCTACATCCACGCGAAGGAATCAATCAAATAGTTCACTAAGGCAAAAGAAATGAAGAATACATAGCTTATACATAGAGATGAGCTCTCATCTTTTTTCTATGGCCTCCCTCTCAAGCGACACCTTCATACAAGGCCTCAAGATGCTATTATCCTCTCTAGCTCTCTAGCTATTCTCTCCTCCTTTGTGGTAGCTTAAGATCTCTTCCCTTGCTCTCCTAAGCCTCACACCCTCTCTATTTATAGAAGCAAAAGAGTCGTAGGTGAGAGGTAGGTGGGGGGGGGGGGTGAGCGGTAGGTGAGATGTGGTAGGTGAGCGGTATTACATTACAAAAGTGTCATGTTATCTTAGTTTAATAATTGAGGGTCAAAATAACAATATCTTCTTTGCGGTCAATAAGTATGGCAACACCATTTTTAAAAAACACAAACATCTCTTGAGAAACATTCGAGGCACGAAACAACTTGGTTTACCCACAAGTCATGACCATCTCAATCTCACGACCTATGCAGACTCAAACTAGAAGGTGATTGAATGCATCAGAAGACTATAATTTGTTGTTGTGGTGCAATTTATCTCTTAAGAGCATCAAAAAATAATTTTTAATATACAAACATCAACTGGAGTTGAATATAGAGCAAGACACACTTGAAATACCAATATGATGATATGAATTGTTGTGTTCTATAACGGGTTCATTAATAAAATCTCAAGCCACACACTTACAATGTAACAACAAGTCAACAATAGCTTTAGCTAATAACTACGAATGCTAAAAAACCTCGTTTTTCTCAAACAATTTGTGTTTTGACTCGTTAAGTAGCTCGTGCTCGATTCTTTCGTTAAACACGTGAGCTAAACAAACAAATTTTTTGAGCTCGATATATGAATGAGCCTAACACGATACATATTTGGCTCAATTTGACTTGAAAGAATTAACTAATTAAATAATAAAATATTCTTTATATCTTTTTATATTAAATATCAACTGGACTTAAAAAATATAAAAGTCTATTAGTTTTAAAAATTATTTGAGCGGTGTAACTATCAAAGTATAAATAGAGCTGTTAGAAATGTAACTACATGAGAATTAGGCGTTATGCATGCAAATGCCAATGGAAAACTTCACTCGCCCTTTGAAAATTCCGATGAAAAATTCTTCTGCCCGCCCTTCGAAAATTGCCAGCGGATAGACACATAAATACATATTGGTTGGTTGGTATATATGTAAACGTGCTCGTCTTTATGGTTGATGCCGGCGAGCTCTTTTCGTGGGTAGGGCTGTAAACGAGCCGAACTTGAGCGAGTTCAGGCTGGGCTCGTGTTCGGCTAGTTCGAAATAGCTCGTGTTCGAAATCGGCTCGTGAACAGTGTGTTCGTGTTCGGCTCGATTTAAATATTTGTGTTCTTGTTCGGCTCGTGTTCGGCTCGAAATTGGCTTGTTAAACTTAAATTAAAAAAAATACATGTAAAGTGTGAGATTCGAACCTGGATCAAATATTTATAAAAAAAAACATTAACCACATTGCCACATGACGTGTTATGATTCAAACTTAGATATAAATATATATAATATATTATTATATAAATAATATATATTGTTATATAAAAAGTTATATAATTTTTTTTTATTTCAAGCTAAAACGAGCCGAACACGAGCGAACAAAGAGCTGTTCGTGTTCGGCTCGTTTATAATTCAAGCTTTAAAAATTTGTTCGTGTTCGGCTCGTATACTTAACGAACGAGCCGAACACGAGTTGTTCGCGAACACCCCTTCCTAAAGTCAACCTATTGATCCATTTAAAGTCTCATTCATTCATTACTTTCGAGCCAGCCTAGCTCTATACTATAACGATAGTCGCTTTGAAATTACAGTAAGGGGGTATTTGGGTGCACTTTGGATTAACTTTAAATAAAATTTAATAAATCCGGTAAATCTAGATTTATCGAACGAATATGCTATTTATTCTAAAGACGTGTTTGGCATTTTATTACAGTTGAGCTATGCTACTGTTAAATTCGTTAAATTTACAAAATATTCGGATTTAATAAATCTGGATTTACATCCAAAAATTAACAGAAAGGATAAGAAAATGGATTTATCGGAGCGCTCGATTTAGCTTCTCGTTTCTTTCATATTTGTCTGAATTTACGTCAAATCACGCAATAAATCCTACTAAAAATATGCTACCAAACTCTCCCTAAAAGTTGGAGCCATGTATGCAAGTATTCCATGAGAAATGAATTCAAGATCTTCTCTTCTATTATTTAACCTTATTTCTAAATTCTCTCCTCAACATTTCTATACAAGGAAGAAATTTTTTTTATTATTATTAACATTTGAATTTACATTGTAATAGATGCCCTTTTTAATTATGATCATCAAAGCTTTCATATTTATGCATATTACTCCAAATTTTAATATTATATAAAAAATAGCTTTATTAACATTTTTCATGCATAGCTTTGAAACACCAAAATGTCGTGCATGTAAAAATGAAATTTTTAAAGAGGAAATGGAAGTAACTACATACCCGGAGTTGTGAGTGATTGCCTCACATGTGTTGGGAGTTGAAGTTGAAGACCATGAGACAATGTGGATGGTGGGAAGTATGAGCCATCCATGTCGATGTGAGGCATAGCCATGGGATTATGTCCATAAGGTAATTGACGATGAGCAGCAGCTTGTTGAGATTGCATCATGGATGGGGGAAAGCCCGTCCTCGGTGACGCCATCATGTAATTCATTTGAGGATAGTTATATGGTTGATGACCGATGTTTGATGTCGCTGTCGCACCATACATCATCTGCGGATAATATTGTGACGCCATTTGAGGATTGTACATGCCCTGTCATACATACATACATACATACATACATACATTTACCATTAATGGTTGAAAATGTATAAAAAAAATTACCAGTGCTGAAAACATCGTTGTGTACTAATTTTGAAGGCGTGAAATAACTAACTTGCATTAGAAATATTTATTAGTCTTATGTCACTAATTTAAAGCGATCTTTATGAAAAAAATGAGAACTTTTTCGTATAATTTTATATCTTTAATATTTATTAATTTTTTTTATTCGTCAAACGTGCCAACATGAGAGCTCAAAAGAGGCTAACCGGTTGATACCCATATTCAGCAGCGTACGTCATATACCTGTAAAGAGAAAAATCAAGGCTGACATATTAGTTAGATAAAAATACCTTAAAAGTTAAGTGAATTCAAATATGACGTGAAAGAATATTCACATGGAACTATGAATGTAACTTTAGCCAAGAACAAAGCTAAACCCAAGTTAACATGGCAAAACTATAGTTTACATACCAACCTATGAATCCTATATTTGCTCTTAACAACTAATTGGACCAAAAAAATCAATGGGGGATTTACATACATTGCACTGAAAACAATGAAATTAATATATTTAGAGCCCAATGATTAGAGGCAAATGCTTGTTGGACACTCATTTGAGTATCGGAAGAAATAAGGTAGCAATAAATGCTTACAAGACACTTCAGTTACATATATATATATATATATATATATATATATATATATATATATATATATATATATATAGAGAGAGAGAGAGAGAGGGAGAATGACATAGATAGCATCTAAAACTTTATTATTTACAAATATGGTGCCCTCTCCAATTAATTTTTCAAATTCTATCTCAAATATAAAAATTTGAGCTAAAAAACCCAATTTATATTTTTTATTTTTATTAAATTATCCATAGTTTGATCAGGGCACACGTACATATATTTATTTGATAGTTCCGGAATAACATATAAGTATTAAACTTTATAAATAGAGCAATATTTCGGGTTTATGTAAATATGTAATAGCCTAATGTTGAATCTCAATATGCTTTTAGTTCGATATTAGTAATCTGACCCCAAATCTAAATTTTTATGGGTCAAGATTGTCCAATGTCATGAGACCGGAAGGACAACGTGGTCCTCCAGAGCATTAACGAGTTTGAGCAATGGACCATCAACTTATAGATGGATGCTAGCATTCAATTTAACTGTATAATAGGCCCAATAAGTAGGGCCATTCATGGTCGGCCATTCAGACTTACCCATATGGCGAGGGGTAGAAAACTTGAGGAGCTGGAGGCACTTGAGTTGGCATTCTAGTGTATGGTGGGCCCATTGATTGAGGTGGGCCCTGATATATGCTCCCGCTTGCTTGGGCCCGTCCTGATCAACAATATCAAACTGATTAATGAACAACCATCGATTTTTTTGTTACAAGTGGACAACTGCACAAAATTATAATTACTATACATATATTCACACAAATAAGTAGTGCGTGCTATACATAAAGGGTCCGTTTGGGGCAGCTTGTGCGTTTCGGGATAAACTGCTTATCCTGAAACGCAGCCCGCGGGCGGCCGCAGGGGTCAACCCGTGGCCCACGTTTAGTGTAAGAACTCAAACGCATTTTCGGATAAGCTGGCGAAACGCGCGAACCAAGCGGTACGGCGGCGTTTTCAAAACGCCGCCCACACTTATAAGCTACCCCAAACGGACCCAAAGTATTAGGGCAATCAGTATAGAAAAGAAATATGCTATAGTTTTGTGATTATTATTCAATGATTGTAAAGTATATCATCATTAAGTTTTTTAAAGTCAAATTATTAAATTTATGAGGGATTTGTATGCATGCCACCCAATTCTTATCACATGATTGCAACATTAGAAAAAAAAAAGAACTTTTGAAACTCTCTTCTTTCTCTGCTTAGCTTGGAGAAAATATTAGGTCCGGAATCCGGATGTATCTAGTTCTGTAGAGAGCGACACATGTAAAGTGGACCAAGCACATTGTACTGTGATTTGTGGGGTCCACTTTACACGTGACGTCTCCTTATTGGACTATTATTTTCTCCTTAGCTTGAACCTGACAAATTCGTCTTCATTTTCTGACTTTATAGGCATTTACCGGATCTAAAACTCATTTTTCGTTCAAAATATTAAAAATCGATATTACTAAAAAAAACTGCAGGTGGTTATAAATCATAGTTCTTTTAATGATTTTGAAAAAAAAAAGGAATTGAATATCAGATAAAAAAAATAGGAAAATTAAATATTAATAAATACGGAACAAAACAAAAAATAAAAAAGTCATATCTCCTGGCATGAAGAATTCGTACAGCCAGGTAGGGAATGGTTGAGCCGGCCGAACCGGAGTTGGGTCAAGAACCGAGCCGAATAAATCGGCGCCGCAGCGAACACATGGTGGGGGTTCTTATCCGGTGAGCTGTCAGCAGATGTTTATCTTAAACTAAGCAATGGAGGTGGGGCCCATTTTCCTCCAATGGGCTGGGGATGGGCCGGACATATACCGTAATTTGGATAAGAACTCCAGCAACTAACTAGTTACCTAACTAATTAGGAAGATTCACATAAAAACCATTAAATTCTTATATATTTACATATATACCATTAAAATGTCAAATTTTAGGTACACACATCATCTTTATCTATGCATAAAAAAATATATTTAATTTTTTTAAAATAATATAATGGTATTTTCAATGTAATATGAAAGATTTATGTGATATAAATAAAAAAATAAAATTAGGTAATGGGTGAGAGCAACTTTATTTTTTATGGAGATAAAATATTTGAATTATTAAAATTTTCATTTCAAGGATCAAGAAAAATTTGCGAACGTACGCAGAGCTGCATATGTCAGGGTTATTCAGAGGGTATTGAGGGGTTATAGGTAAGTTACACCCTCTGTAACATCTCCATAACCTACCTATAACCCCCAATACCCTCTCAATAACCTATAACCCCCCAATACCCTCTGAATATCCTCCTACGTATGCAGCTCTGCCTACGTCTTACATACGCAAATTTTTTTCTTAAGTATCAGGCAAAAAAAATCAAGAGAAGATGAGGAAATTGCTAAATTATCTAAATTGCATAGAAATCTTATTGAATTTTATAATTTATATAGAAAATTATCGAATTTTAGAGTCAATAGTTGATCATTCTGGACAAACTGGTTCTGCTTCTGAATTAGTAGTTAGATAAGCAAATTGAGCGGTATGTATGTAAATGCCCCAATATTTATATTAATTATCTCCATATTTGTAGAAAGATATTTTTGCCCATAATTTTCTTTTACCCATAATTAGAAATAACAAATGATAATTTTGCAGACTTTAATTTAGGAAAATATCCAATTCTCATATAATTTATAAGATAAATTATGAACAAAAAAAAAAAAATTATGTAAATAATAATACAATTTATATCATATTGAAAGCATGTGAAGATCATCGCCCACTGATTTCACCACCACTGATGACGGCAAAATATGCCGGTATGGTTTGTTAATCATCCTTTAATAATTAATTTAATTAATTTAATCATGATTAAGTTTTAGCGGTATATTACCTCGCGGAGGAGAAGGGCGGGGCCGGCCCAGCGCGGCAATGTTGCAGTTGGCCCTCCTCCCGTCGATTATCGGGTTTGGATCCGCAACTGACCGTCTCGCGGATTCCGGGTCCCGAAACGTCACCTGCCCACAGGATAAGCCAACTTGTCTTAATAAATTATTTATACAATATACTATTATTTCCAACACATTCTAAACAAAAATAAATGCCAAGACCAAGTTAAGATAAAAGAAGGAAATTAAATTTGCAAAAAAATCCAACAATAAATCTGTATTTGCATTTCAGCCAAAGAAATTTGACATTTCGACAATTGATATTTACAGACGAAACCCGGACCTTGCTTCTGTGTAAGCATTATCATTAAGCCGACCGCTTATTTTCCCAATGCGAGTTTAATTTCGGGCAGCCCGGCCGGCTTCTTAATTGAAGAATACAATTGCAATAAGTTAATAGGAACATACAAAAAAATAGAGAGCTGACATTTCCAACTCTTCCTGATAAACTACTTATGCACACAAAATATCAGATTTAATTTACATATCATTCATCAATTGAATTAAGAGATCATAAAACAATCATCCAGTTGCCAGACTAAATATTCAAATATATATGCAAGCCATATTATTTATCATTTTATGTAATTATTTTCATTGATTTATCATGAAATATGGCTTGTTAAGATATCTTTACATGTCTACATATTTCCTTATCGATAGAGAGAGAGAGAGAGAGAGTAAGAGAGAGAGAGAGAGAGAGAGAGAGAGAGAGATGAAGAGAGGAGAACGTACAAATCCATAGCCCTTTGATCTGCCGGTGTTCTTATCGGTTATTATAACGGCCTCCAAAATCTCACCGTAGGGCTCAAAATAACGGCGAAGTTCCTCCGTCGGAGTCTCCCACGCCAATCCTCCCACAAAAACCTTCGTCAAAGTGGTGTCCCCAAACCTCGACCTATAATACTGCGGACTATTCCCTCCACTCGCCATCTTCCTCTCTTTCTATCTCTACGCTTTCTCTCTCTCTCTATCTCTTCTCTCTCTTAAGCAAAGAAGACAAAAGCATCCACTACTCTTCCTCTCTCCCTCCACCTCTCCTTCTCTTCCTCTTCCATTAGAAGAAAGGAAGAAGAAGAAGAAGAGAAGAGAGGACAAATTAACGGTAACTAATTAAGGGAACTGGAGAGAAGATCTGCAGAAAACAAAGGCTTGCTCTGTCTCTCTCTCTCTCTCCTCTCCCTCTTGGCCATTAATAAACAGGGGCATCAACGTGGTGTTGTATTAAAATAAGGAAAGAAATAAGGGGAGGAACAGTTCAGAGCTTAGCTTGCAAAAGGAGCCAGTGGAGCTTGGGTATTAATTAATTAACAGGAGATTATGTATTATAATGAAGTGTAGATTGCGGGCCAATCACCCATGTGTCAATGACATGAGACAGATAGATATGAATCATGTTCTGGGGTCCACCACACCGTGCCCCCCATTACATTATTGGGGGGTATTTGGGCGAACCATCTCTCTCCGTTATGCACATCATGAGCAACATGTTTCCGGTCGTTTTCTCATCATCCTCAGCAAAATGGAAAGCCTTTGGGGGTGTGGAAAGGCTACAAGATTGCTTTGCTAGGAAGTAAGAGATTGTGTGCAGGGGCTTCGGTTGTGTGCGCGACGATGGAGACTGTTATGTGCGGTGTTTGTATGTTTGGGCAGTATCTCGTAAGAGATCGTATCACCTTAAGCTGCGTGAGCGGGCTGTCTAGACTAGGGCTATCAAAACGGCTCATTGTTTGCGAACAGCTCGTGTTCGACTCGTTCGCTAAGTTAACGAGCCGAACACAATACTACTAATCAATCATATATATATATTTTTTTGATGAGTAGTATTTTTAAAAAATTTGATTGACCATAAGACTAAAAAGATTTATAATCAATTAATAGTATTAATGAAGAAAATAGAATAAAAATTATTAATTTAGATTCAAATGATTTTTAAATCTCGTCCCAATCCTTAAGATCTTATGGCTACGTGATTAGGGTTGTCAAAATGACTCTTTGTTCGTGAACAGCTCGTGTTCGGCTTGCTAAGCAAACGAGCCGAACATGAACACACTTGTTGAGCACGAAATATAAACGAGCCGAACACGTGCTGAGCCTGGGCTCACTCGTGTTCGGCTAGTTTACACCCCTAGTCTAGATGTCAATATTTTTTGGCATTATAGGATTGGTTGAAAAGAGCGTTTTTTTTCTTTGGAAGCAATTAGAAAAAAAAAAAAAAAAAGCATCTATCAATTAGAAGAACTTGAAAGAGCCTTCATTGCATTTTTGTATTTTTGGAATGACTTAAGTTTGAAGAGGAGAGACAAAGAGTGTGGAGAAAGAAGGAAAAACTCTAATTTGTTGAAAGTAGTTATTATGTTTTTATTTATTTATTTTTATTTTTTTTTTGTGCTTGATACAAATTCAAATACTTGACCTCTATTTTCACTAGTGACATAATTTTTAGAACTTTGCTAATAAATTTTAATTTTACAGTTAATGTTGGCACAATTGAATTTTCTTATATCTTTTATTATAAAAGTCATTAATTATTTTCTTATATCTTTTATTATAAAAGTCATTAATTATTATATTAGATTTTGTTGCATGAAAAAGTTAATCAGAATCTATGATTATTTTTCTACATTAATATTGATGATATTGCACTTAAATGAATGTATTTTTGTATTTTTCTAGCAGATATGACAGGTAACTGAAGTGAGGAAAGCATGGGAGGACTTAGAGCACATAAGAGAAAAGTGGTACCCCAGCCTTTCAAATCCAAACAACCGATTATAAAGGAGAACAACTAAGTATCTTTGTTTATTACTGTGTATTTCTGTTATACCAAAGATTTAGTGGATCTCTTTGAGTTAAATACATTTGTTTGGTGAAATCAACATGTTTTTTCGGTAAACCTTTAACTCTTTCTTGGGATAATTAGGTAGGATGAATGATGCGCCCCTAGTGCGTGTTGTTTTTTTTTTATGTTTTATGTTAATTCAATTCCAATGAGATGGTGCCAAAAACTTGACCCGACCCGTAATCACGCAGTAATTTAGCTTTCAAAAGACGGTCAAAAGCTTGACCCAATTTATATTTAGCAGCCAATATACGAAATTGAAATATTATGAAATATAACAAATATTTCACACACTATGGGTTCTACAGAAGTGCACGTATCACTTCAAGTGATATAGGACTTTCTGATTAAGCCCCGAATATCGATCCCATGAGGAAGCGATGAAAGATGTTCTTAGTCAAATTACAGTCTACTACTATTAGTCATAGTTTGGAAGATCGATTTAATGATTTTTCTAACAAGTACTCCTAAATGTAAGTCTTAAGTTTAAAACACTAATAACTATTCATAAATGAAAATATTAATTCTAAAGATAACCCTTTTTGGATGAGTTGGTTTGGAGAATTTTAAGATGCTAAAAACTACTATTCTTATGTAGCGAATTGGATAATGTAAAGGAATGAGATACATTAAATATTATATGTGCCAATCATGAGCAATTATAATTCTCTACCTTGATTTAGTGTTATAGAAAATCATTGGCTAATCTTAGGTTTAGTCCCTAAATTCGTGGCTAGGCTAGGAGGATACTGGCTCCCACTCCAAAGCTCCCACTTCCCTTTCGTTAAAGGCTAACTCTCGCTTTAGTTATTAAACACTAATATCAAATTGGGGATTTTTAGTTTGTCACCCTAGAAATCTCCAATTCTACACCCAACAAAGTATATTTCCCTATTTATTTGCACTTAATCCCATGAACGAAATACTTCTTCATGGACTTAAATGTGATTCTCACTCTGTTGTAGAACTCATACTCCATTTTCCGGATCATATGTTTCACAACATATTTTAACAATTCGATTGACGAGATCAAAAAGTAAATTAAGAGCGGAGTTGAAAAACCATCATAATTTATAATTAAAACTTCTTCTAGCATTCATCCCAAAGAAAAGTAAAAGAAAAATAACACCATAATCTTCTCATGCCACTATTTCCAAAAAAGAAGAAAGAGTAAGAGAAACATATCACAAAGCACGAAGAAAACACAACGAAAAACTTAATTAAATCAAAGCAAATTCACTAGATAAGTGTTTACAAAATCATAAGATAATGAAGAACACAATACTTAGCTTTTCCCCCTTGAAAGAAAGATGAAATCTCTCCCACAAAGTCTACCGCTAATCCATGCAATGCTAGAACATTCCCTTACAGATTTTCTCAAAATCCCCTCACCAATCTCTCAAAAAAGGTAGAAACCTACATTTCAACTCTTATTCTAAGATCTTTAAACATTCTCTACATTTTTCCACTCACACACACAACCTTTTCTGACATAAAAACACTCTATTATAGTGTAGGGATGAATTTCCCAAGAGATGCCTCAAGGAACATTCCAAAAGTGTCCAAATACATTAAATCTTCTAGAAATTTGCCCAGAATCAAGTCCAAACCGTCTCGGGTGCTGTCGACGCCGTTTTGGAGTCATTTTCTACACTCTGGCACTATTGGCGCCAGTTTTAGTGCTGTCGGCGCCCACCCTGCGCATCTCCACTATTTTGCTTCGTTTGGCTCCGTTTTAGCTCTATTTCACACCGTTTCAGTTACATTGTGTACCTAACAGATAGACCTACAAAATAAGCATAAAAATAATCTTTCTTTAAGGTGTAATTTCATTTTAAAAAGTGTCAGAAATGTAAAAGAGATTAAACATAGAAAGACATTTCGAAATGTGCCAGGACAAAATTTTCTTTCTTGCTCGTTTTTGCTCCAAATTGCACCGTTTTTGCTTCCTTTTCTCCTAAACTCCATTTAT
>NEWO01000280.1:344639-379045 GCA_003013225.1 Phalaenopsis aphrodite | reverse complement strand
CGCCATCAACAAATCCATCATCGAACACTATTCTTGAGGCATGACACAAAACTTGAGGCAATCATTTGAGCAAGAAACATTCAAATTTGATTAAGAGTCTTCCATAACTCTGATTTCAGCAAACTTATAGTCAAACTGCCTGGCTCTACGAGGCAGACCCAATGATATCAAAATCAGTCAAATCTGAGTCAAATCAAGCTCTGATCAAGCATTAAACTGCTTTTAGAGGTTTTCCAAGCATATTTTAAGGTGAAATGGAATCTGAGTTGAACGAGCCCATTGTATAATTGAGCGCCTCAACATGACAAATCTAAACGAATCCTAAATCACTAAATTCTGACATTTTTAAGATACTCAAATATCTATCAAATATCGTCTAATTGAGAGAATCTCTCTAAGTCGATCGAAACTATAAATAGAACCCAACCCCTCTCGTGATGCGGGGGAGAGAAGAAAGCTTGAAGTTTGAAGAAAAGCTTAAAGAAACGAGAATGAGCATAAGCCCAACAGCACTTCGTCGTTGACCATCATCGACCACTAGCTGCTGCTCGGTGTCGACCACCACTAGTTGACCGTTGTCCACTCCTTGCAACGAATTACCATGAAAAGCATTAACTGACGTTAAAGAGTCACAAAGCAACCTGCAAATTGACGCATCATCCCAAACACTGGACTGACCTTAATGACGGTGCAACAAGCGGTCACGAAGATGGTGTAACAACTCACCTCACGACCAATGGACGTCATTACTATGCACCACTAAAGCATACATGACCAACTACGGTCTATGTGGTCCACAGCTCTTACAGCTTTGGACTCCAGTCCCTGCGGCCCACGGATGTCATCGCGGTTTACCACTATGGATTATACAACAAATGTGATCCACAACTCCCACAACTCCCGACAATGGCCTCTATAGTCAACCAACGCTCCTGAAGCATCCATCTAAGACCCGACCCACCTTGTCAACTACTGTCATGGTTATCAACTATGATTTATACTTCAAAGTGACACTACAACCACCATCTACAACACTCTCGAAGTACTATTATCTTTGTGATAATAGACCATGGCCCTTACAGCCCGCTATCGCCAAGAACTATAGCCGGATTACGACTATACAACTTTGTAATTTGATCTTCTCAAATTTAAGAGAATAGCAGACATGCGTACTCGCCATTCACAGTAGATTTTTTTAACTGGGCTATGCCCTTTGATTTTTCTCCTTTTCAAATATTTTTCATGTAAAATGTCGAGGTGTCTCTTGTAGCTACTTCTCTTTAATTACATGTGTGTGTGTGTGTTATTTATGCAATGCTAAGACGATAAATAATTATCATTCTACTACAGTGAATCTTCTAGCACACATCAATTATCACAAAAGCATAGGAGAAAATTCTAATGAAAAAAGGGCATTTACATACATACCACACAATATTTATGAATTTACATATCTAACATCTAAACTTTAAATTTTACATTTCTAAAACTCAAATCTTCCATATCACATTGAAAGTATTACTTCACCAACATTTTGAAGGTGAAATACATCTTTTAGTGCAAAAATAGAATTTTAAGTCCTAGATACGTAAAGACATAGAAATTGTTTTGCGTATATGTAAATCTTCTCCAAAGCAACACCTCCATCAATGTGAAAAATGTAAGGATTAGAAACTGATCAAAATACAATGTTTTTTTTTTTTGTAATTTATTATTCGTATTATAGGCATATGCAGTTGGCAAATTATCACAAACTCAATTACGTAGTCAATTAATTAAGAAATGCCAATTGAGGCGCATACTTAATATAAAAGGATTCATCATTTAGAAAAATAGCTTTAGAATATGATTTCTTTTAAAAAGAAGGGCTTTGGGGGTTCGTTGGTACCTAAACATTGACCAAGTTGTATTAAAAAAGAAATCAAATATATATATATAAAGATTGATGGTAATAAGTGCTTGTTAACCTCATATGTGCTAATTCGACCCAGACGAATTCGAACCCGGTACAGAGTAGATTTATGCTGAAGCCGCACCAATATATATATATATATATATATATATATATATATATATATATATATATATATATATATATATATATATATCAAAAAGTCAGTCAAAATAATATGCTATAAAATAGAAGTTACAAGCTTTCACTCTTCTCCTCAATGAAAAAGATGGGATAACAAAATTATGAATACCTTACAATAGGTGTTGTCCGATGAAAAATTAAATTAAATTGCAATGGTCAGACAATAACAACTTAGATATAGTAATAAACAAAAAACAACAACAAACATTTATCCCACTAAGTGGGGTTGGCTACGTGAATCCGTTTTCTCTTTGCTCCATCATATTTTCATTTAATTCTATACAATTAAGATCATTTTTTTTTTTTGTACATGTCCACGTCTTTCAGGTCCAACTCAAGCTTTCTTAACATCAGCCAAATCTAAACATATACTCTCATGACTTGATCATCATATGGTCAACATTTAATGTGACCAAAACATCTAAAACGACTCTCTTCACTCTTGTCTGCAACTGGAACTTCAAGAATTTATATATAGTAATTAGAAAACGAAAATTGTAAGACAATAATTAGATTACAACCGTCGTAAGTAATGGTCAATGACAATTAGGAGATGGCTGGTAAAATGCAACTCAAAAGTGGCCCATGACTGATAGTGATATGCAAAGGCATACAAAGGGTTAAAGGCAAAATGGTACGTTATCTAACGGTGACATACAATAGCACGAGCAGTGACACTTAAAGACAACGATGGTAATTTCCTCAACTTATTTGGAAAAGAGTTTGAAATGCACCACAAATGAAGTATAAAATGAGTTTCAAATTCACTTAAAACTTCATTATTCATTCAAAACCCTTCAAACCAAGCATTCAAATTCTTAAAACTTATGCAACTCAAATGCAATGCCTTATTTTGAGATTTACTCTCACTAAAAGATCAATTAAATCATTACGAATATATCTTTTTGAAAAATTTCTCTGCCCATCATAGCTACACACTTCTTAAATCTATTGCCAAACATCTCAAGCACACCTTTCATCCTACCTAAGCCACCCACTTGATCATTAATTATCATTTTATTATAGCTCAACATGGAGCTCTACTACTTCCACCTCCAAATCAATTTTTTTGACAACGATATACCAACAATCACTTCGATTATAAAAATTTATTTTTCTGCTTTATTTGGTTACAATTTCTTATTTTTAAAAAAATAGGTGTGGAAGAGGTTAGCATGCAAAACAAATGCAATTGTCTTCCAATTTATTCAAACTAAATATTTAATTCTGGATTAAAATATAGCCATTGTCATGTTTTCCAATGAAATTCCCATTTTAAAAATAATTAGAGTTAGATCAGCATGAAAAGATCTTAAATGCAAATGGTTATATGTGCAATTAAGCATAATTAGGAAGTAATTTACATGTTGATTAAGCCAATTTTTAAAGAAGAATAGCGTTCCATTTCTTAAACATGGTCATATATATAAATTGGAATTAATGATGCATTATTGCATCATATATATATATATATATATATATCATTAACCTTATTTGCGCCTGTTACTATCATAAAAAATGAAGTTTTATAATCTTAGAAAACTATTTAATTGTATGAAATGTTGACAAGATCCAATAGGCAGTCTGAAGAAAGAGCCGTACTAGATTTGGATTAAATATTGTCCCCATGGAGGTGCTTGAAGCTTTCCATTTGGAGTGCTGCCGCTCCACATTCATCCTTTTACTTCTGAATTTTTCTTTACAAATCTAGAGTTATTACTGGATGAAATTTTGTTGTGAGATCAAATTGCACCGCACCATCGCGACACTGCTATAACGTAATTTGGAGCAATTTCGTGTTGGTTATAATGGTTATTCTTTGTAGTTGAACATTAAGAACGATAAAATGAGGTCAAGAAAAAAGTCATTTGTGAATTTTTATAGTATGTTATGAGATTTTTTACCGGGCATTGTGTATTCTCTTGGCAAGGAATAGAGTACGAGTGTGCTAATACGTGAAGATGTTTGAGTGAGGTGTAATTTGTACAATTCTTTTCATTTTCGCTTCATAGTGAATTTCTTGGTATGGTGTGACTCCAGGATATTGTCTCGTTCTTCGGTTTTTTCACATTAAATCTCATATTCACTCTGTTTTTATATATCTCTAATATATTTTTGCAATTTACATTTCCCAACATACATATCTAATATCTAAAATTTGATATATCAATTCACTGATTAAGCTCATAAGCTCATAGTAATTTAGCTAATTTCTCATGTATCATTCATGAATCTAACAGAGCTAAAAGATCAAGAACACTTCAATCTAATGAAGAAATTTATTGCCAATAAAATAAATTTTTCAAAGCAAAGCTGTCTACAACTAAAGTGGCAATTGAAACATTATTTTGTATAAATGATTGATGCTTACACATCAAAGGGCCGATGCCTAAATTTAATTTGAGATGCAGGAAGAATAATTTACTCAAAATTTAAGGGGATAAATTTGTCATACTTAATTATTAGAGGACGTAAAAGAAAAATTTTTTTTTTTTGCAGAACAAAAGGATTTTTCGTTGGTTGGATTCAAACTCAATCAAGGTTAATTGCAGCAAATTCATGGGTTATGAAAATAAATAAGAAAATCAGCCGGGGGTTAGCCGTAAATTGCTGCCGCATGATTTGAGATACACGTGTTGTTTATATAGAAAAAACAGATCAAATGGAAGTGATTTAATTGTTTTAGTTCATTTTTAAAACAATAATTTGATTTTTGATTTTAAAAAGTTTAGGGCATGTACGTACATAGCGCACAATTCTGATGTATTTATGGGTCCGTTTGGAGCAGCTTGTGAAACGCGTCCCGCGGGCCAGCTGCAGGGGTCGACCCGCGGCCTGCGTTTAGTGTAAAAACTCAAACGCAGTTTCGGATAAGCTGGCGAAACACACGAACCAAAAGATACGGTGGCGTTTAGAAAACACCGCCCGCACTTATAAACTGCCCTAAACAAACCCTATCTGTCTCACATATAGACTTTCATATTTGCACATACATCACTCAAATTCATTTCGTTTGGAAATAATAATAAATTCAGCATAATATGATTATTTTGGATTAGTTTTTTTTTTTTTTTAATTTTGAAAAGATAATAAGGACATAAGGAAGAGAAACGAAAAATTTTAATTTAGAAATATGACCTTAAGTTTTAATTATATTTGGCTAAATACTAAATTTTGGTTCCCTCAAGCCGAACTTAGGGTCCGTTTGGGGCAGCTTATAAGTGCGGGCGGTGTTTTCAAAACTTCTTCGTATCGTTTGGTTCGCGTTTTTCGTCAGCTTATCGGAAACTGCGTTTGGGTTTTTACACTAAACGCAGGCTGCGGGTCGACTCCTGCTGCCGGCCGGCGGGTCGTGTTTTAGGATAAGCAGCTTATCTTGAAACGTACAAGCTTTCCAAAACGGACCCTGATTTAGCCGAATTATATTTAGGTCTAGTTTTGGTTCCATTTTAGTAAAAGCTTGGTTATTTGATTTTTAAGATTTTGGATTTCATTTCAATCGATTTTATGGATGTTTTATTTCGATTTTATCAGATTTAAGTAATTCGTGAACTGATCTACACAAAAAGAAAAATAAATAAATAATCAATTGCTAAACCCCACAACCAATATAAATATTTGCAAAGGTTTCTATGGTGGCATGAAAACCACAAATAGGCCGATGCCTGGGAAATGCTTCAAAAAATATCAATAATTTTCCTTTAATCTCAGTAGGTATATATATATATATATATATATATATATATATATATATATATATATATATATACCATTAAAAAAAATTCTAATACCTTAAGAGAAAAGGTGAAAACTCCTAAAAAGTAATGGAGAATGATTCAACATGAAGGAAAATGGTCGTAAAATGAATTAGAACGATTCTTTTAAGGGTCTTTTGAGATAGTTTTCTATCTGTTTTGTATTTTAGATCGTCACCATTGTTTCAGTTAGGGAATTATTTTTCACAAATTTGTATGGTGGGATGTTGTCTTTTTAAATATGATATGTTAAAGTGTGGTAGTTGTAAGCAAATTGTTGTCTGATTTTTTGAAAAAAATATATGTATTTATAATTTTCATCACACTTTTCCAATAAATTTATTTTTCTCGACTTAGAAAGGCTTATGGTCGGCGAGAGATTGGCGGTCGCATCATCAAGTTATGCTATAATAAATATTGATCATGTATGAATGTCAGTTGGCAGGTTAATGATATAAGTATTTTTGTTAATATACGTCATGCTTTGCAGAGTCTAATCATGAAAAGTCACATATGTTATACATATACTCTGTCGTTAAATTAGATTATTCTAGAAAAAAAATTTTGAAATGTTTTTTTACTGATATTTTCTTTAATTTCTCCGACCACTCAACTTCAACAACTGTATAGGACAAATTGGTCAATAGTATGGTTAAGAGTTTTTATGTAAACAATGTTGAATAAATATTTAATAATTTGGCATAGAATTATAATAAGCAAGCTCTAGTTTAGTTAACACCTTATCCAATTTGTTTATTATCTTGAGTTAGGCATCACAACATATTCTTTAGGTTTTAGTTAACAATTTTGATTTGTCCATAAGTTTGGATATTATAAGTTGAATATAACTATTTTCTTACTTGCAATTGTTGGAGCTCATGCCATAAACAACTAATAAACTTGATGTCTTTATCGAAAGTGAGGCTACATGGTAATAAGATAAATTATTTCACAGAAGAAGACAAGCAATATGGAAGATGGCGACAGTCTTCTTCCAGGAAATGAAGTGTAACATTTATGAGAACTCATACATAGTGATCATAATTGAATTCATTTTCTCTTGGTTTTTAACAAACCTAATTTGAAATCAAGTCTGAAATCCTCTCATATTGAATATGGAATAAGTAACAATGTTTATAAACTTGTATTTTACACTGTCCCTTATTCATTTGGCATATCATACATATCTCAAAATATCTTGTGACACCCATCACAGGTTTGACCAAAAAAACATATTTGTAGCCCGAAGACTATTTTCTTATGTTCAGCATGAGCTACTAAGCCTCTCAAGTCTATGTCTTTTTTTAATTAAAGTCTCAAAGATGTATTAGGGATGTGTAATTGGTCACCTCTAAAAATATACCCATGGCAATGGAGAAATCATCATTCAACCTGGATGAGAATAAAGTTCCTCTACTGAACAAACATTTGATCACTGCTAGACAAATCTTTTAAAGTTTCTATTTCTATTACATGTATTTGTAGAGCAGTAAGTTGTGTAGATTTTTAGTCGAAAGTATTCATCACTAGATTTTGAGAACCTGCCTTGTGTTTGAGTACAAAATTGAACTTATGTAAAATCAACACCCAATGACTATGCATTTAGTTTACAAAATTTTGGGAGTTTAAATATTGAAAAACTTTGTGGCCACTACATTTTACAAAATCTTGATGAAATAAATATTGTTTCTATTAAGTGAGAGCTCAAGCTACAACATATCATTACTATTAGTAAACTCACTACTTTTGCCCAATAATACTATGTTTTTCATTGCACAACTCTATAAGACACCATTTTTGAGATATTACTTCTCCAATAGCAATCAATGAGGTGTTCATGTCAGCATGGAAGGCTTATAAAAAATTTAGCAAAGCGAAAATAATTGAAGTGCTTACAACTATCTTGAAAGTTTCAAAATTATTTTGTTGTTCTTATGACCAATGAAACATTTTAAATTTGAGACAAGGGCCAAAATGATATTGAAATCTTTAATGAATCAATATTAAAAATTAAAGAACAAATGAAAGCTTACAGACTTCCAAATATTAAAGTGGGTATTAGTCAATTCAAAATACTTGAAACCCTATGCTTTATTTGGATTCCATTCTTAGAAATTACAAAGCATACACTTGGTAATTCAAATTCACATTCTGGCAAGTTATGATAAAGTTAGTGAGTTCAGGGAGTCTCAAATTTTTCTGTTAAGTTTTGCAAATTATCTCTAAACAAAGCACTATATGCTAAAATATATCAAAATAGGCTACATAGAAAGAGTCTAATGATGATTTAAGTACCTCATTATAACTCTCATAAAACTACCTGAGTTGTTGCATAAACTAAATAACATCCATGTCAATTCATACAAGCATTCTTGAGTCTTGAAAGTGTTCTTCCATTTATTACTTCAATGGATTCAAATTTGATGGTACCCACTATTTGTGCTCCTTCTTATTTTTATACACATGAAAGATGAAATGATCCTAATATATGTCCTTCTTCAAATGTCTTTCTTTGAATTATATTTCTTGAAATAACCACCATCTAAGTAGAGCATGAGAAAAAAAAGATGAAGTCAAATGGACATTAAAAAGCTAACAAAAAAGGAGGATAATGAATATATCTTAAAGAATAATCTTCATAATATAAATTAAAGAAGAGCATTCCAAAATAAATTAAACCATGCTCAGCTCCAAAATATTTGAGAAGGATCCTATAAAAAGACATTTGTATCCAAACTAGAAGATAAAATCAAATTTATTTTATTCCGGTTTCAAAAAGACCTATCATGAAGTATTCTCGTGGCCAATTACAACCAAGTTGATACCTATGAGAACTCACTATGAAAGACATTTTGTTTTCTATAAAAAGCTTTGAAATTAAGCAAACAATGAGATTTTTTACATTACTTATAGTAGAAACCTTTAGTTGTAAGGACGAAATTATGCCACCAAACAAAGGATAAATCACTATAACCTGGCGGGCAATTACTTCTTAGCTGAGAGGGTATATGAAATGCATCCACAAAATCAGTACCAATGTGGTAAGCCAACAGGCAGGTCATGAGAAAAAATTAAACAAGTAGAGGTGCCCTAGTAGGGGTTCCATGGACCCATCCTCCCAAACTATTAGGACCCTAAGTCTACTAAACCACGAAGGTAATCAACACGACCCGCTTCACCATCATCTAAAGTAATTCAATAGACCTTAAGTAAAATTAACAAAATATCTTGATTCTCATGACACTATTCATATTAAAAGGTTGTGTAAGATTACATGTCAAGGTTATGGATAATAAACCAATGTAGAATGGAGGAATGAATTGTCTAGTTACAAAATCTATGCTGCCTCATAAAGGACTCATGATTCTGAGTCAGGATTGTCTCTAACACCCGAAACATGCTAAATAAAATCTATTAAGTGTTTAAAAAGTATGCTCTGTAGGATAGGTTGAAAAAACAAAAATACTTTCCCTCAAGACATGCAAAATAAATATATATATCAAAAACATACTAAGTATGGAGGACATATTAGTATGTAAGGGGATAAAGTAATGCCGATTTAGGACATGTAAGAAATAAACATCAAGAAATAATTAAATAATTTATAATACTATAATATTTTATTCAAAAGTCTTATTAAAGTAAATCCTTTAAGTTAGAATTTTATGATAAGGAGTTTACTCTAATGAGTCTAACGCCATCATATTCGGACGAACACCAAGCATAGCATAAAGAGTGAACACGTGCAAAAAGATATAAAATAAACACTATAATATGAAATAATAGAGCACAAATCGTGTGTCAGTGGGTGTCAGCCCGAATTTTCTTTTAGGAAATGATTTTTGTATTAATTTAACGTATACGTATATATGTAATTTTGAATTTGAAAATATAATAATTTAATTTTAAAAAATGTGAGACCGAATAAATCCCGTACATTTTAATAGTTTAAATGACCGAGCACAACACTACAAACAATGCATCTATCTCGAAGAATAGACACTTTAATTATCTGCTGACTCAATTAAATAAACTAAAAGAGTTTACGACACCCATTAAGTTTGCAAACCTTTTTTTATATGTTGGCCGACAAGTTCCCTTATCTAATATAAATATTAGACATGATTTATACTACATGAGTTAGTTAGTTCTCTATAGAGATAAACCCCAAAAGTTATTTACATCTTAAGGGACTGAAGACACTGAAGACATTTGATAAATGATTTCATCTTAAGCAACTAAAGTCAATTAAATAAACTTTAGAACCCAACATAATAAAAATCTATCTAATCTTTCATATTAGAAATGAGAAATTTGTCAGTCAACATAAATGGTTTAGCAGACTAAAATGAATGTCATAAATTCTTTAGTTTATTTAATCGAGTCTCACTAGTAAGTAATGTGTTCATTCCTACGGATAGATGCATTGTTTGCAGTGCTGTGCTCGTTTGTTTAAATTATTGTCTATATAAGATATGCTTGATATTGTATTTTCAAATTAAAATAATTACTTTTCAAAATTATAATATATATATTATATTAAATTAAATATACTTTTCCAATTTGACGCGACAATTAATAATCTTTTGATTTTAATTTTCATAATACTTAGATAAAATTTTAATAGCTTTTATTTTTTTGTAGGTAAATTACGAGTTCTTATTTATGACTTCTATAGAGTGATTTTTTTTTTTGGTTTTGTTGGTTTTATTTCTCTGTGCTGTTTTGTTTGAAATTTTTTTTTCTTTTGAAATTGAACTGTAAGTTTGTTTCCTTGTGGACTAGTCGGTTCTTCTTTCTATTTTCTAGTATTTTACTTTAGGGTTTTGTTTTGGGTTGTTATTTTGCAGATTGTTATGATCTCGTCTATTTTGGAGAGATTCGTTTTTTGGCATTCATTGGATGTCCATATTTTAACATCTTTGATCATTGGATTGCATTGTTAATACTTCCAAGTGGTTGTTCTCCTACTTCGTGGTGATGCTTGGACTCTGTTGTTTAGTTTTGTTTCTACTTTATTATAATGTTGTTTTATTTGATTTTCCTTTTTCTAGAAAAAAACTTTTATTCTTGATCTTTTCTATTTATGTTGGGATTGGTTTGAGATTCAATGATTTCAGTTGTTGATTAAAATTCTACTATATGTTTGAATATTATAGATCTTTTAATTTTAATATTCATAATGAAATTTTAATGTTTATTCAGAGGAAAGTTCTAAACTCTTATTTATGGCTTCTAAGGAGTGATTCCTTTTTTGTAGTTGATTTTATATGTGTTATATTTTTATATTTCCCAATATTATTCTATTTTGTGATTTTGTTGTCTTTTTATTTTACATATTGCTATGGTCTTACCTATTTTCGAGAGATTCTCCTATTGCTTCGATTGAACATGCAAATTTTATCATCTTTGGTTATTGATTTTCGTTGTATCAACTTTTAGGTGGTAATTCTCCAACCCTCTGGTATTGCTTAGACTCGATTGAAGATGCTGTCATATAATAATGACTGTGTTAGATTCTACCTCTTTGGTTTTGTTGGATCTTTATTTGAGCTTTCTCATTAAGCTCTTGTTTTGATTGTTTGTTTTTTTTTTTTAAACTTGTTCTGGTTGTTTGTTTATTTATTGTGATTTTTATTATTTTGTTTCGGTTAGTGTTACGGTTTCTCTTGTTGAGTTGTTTTTGTGTATTTGAAATCTAACTTTTTTATATTTCTTTCAAATAAAATTAGTTGTGTCTCACACATTTTTCCCAAAAAAAAAAATATTTGAAATAATAATTAAGATTATTCTTTGCATATTAGAAGTCAGCATACAAAAAAATTATTTTGTACGTTCGTTGCACGCAGAGATGCGGGCGGTAAATCTGAATCAATAAAAACACTTCTTTTACCAAAATTATATAAGTGGGTCCTAATTTAATTTTTTTTTTTAAATAAAAGCTCTAGCATACATTATTGTCAAATCCTGCCTAAAAGAACAGCCTATTATATTTATTAACGGATTAAACCTAAATCGCCGAAAAAACCTTTTCTTCCGCTCTTCCTCGAATTTGGGGGCGCCGTCTTCTGCCCCGCCGGCGCACCTCCATGGAAAATGACTCTGCTCCTCCCCTCAAAGGCGACACTTTACAGCCTGGCAGTCTCCCTAACGCCGCCGGTGAACCTCCGTCATCGCCATCGCTGAAGCGCCGTCGCCGCAAGAAGCTGTTCCCAGGGATGGTTCCTTCCCACGCCGTTCGGCAACTTTCCTCCCGTTCAAACGGCGGCGTTGTTTGCAACGAGAAGGCCATGGACGAGCTTTTCCAAGAGCAGATCGACGAAGACGATTTTCCGTCTGCTTCCTCCTCTTACCGTTCCCGACGCTTTCCCCCGAACTCGTCTTCACGCCTTGCCCGCGACCTCGACGTCGAGGCTCAAATAGCGATCGCCGTCGGCTTTCCAGTCGATTCTCTAATCGAGGAGGAGATTGAGTCCAACGTCATCCCTATCATTGGAGGCGCCTCCCAGGCGAACTATATCATCGTCCGAAACCACATCGTAGCTCGCTGGAGAACGAATCCCTCCGTCTGGCTCACCGAAGAAGCCGCCGCAGCCGCAATCCGCTCAGAACACTACCAACTCGTCACTGCTGCACACTCTTTCCTCCGCCAGTACGCTTACATCAATTTCGGTATTGTCCGCAATCCTCCTCCTTCGCCTTCTAACCCTTCGTTTCCCTCCGTCATTATCATTGGTGCTGGTTTCGCCGGGCTCGGTGCCGCCCGCCACCTAATTTCGCTAGGTTTCAAGGTCATCGTTCTCGAAGGCCGTCTCCGCCCCGGGGGTCGTGTCCTTACCAGAAAGATGCAGGGCGCCGGCGTCGTCGCCGCTGCTGACCTTGGAGGTAGTGTTCTCACTGGCATCAACGGAAATCCCCTCGGAGTCCTCGCGCGCCAGCTAGGCCTCCCACTTCACAAGGTCCGCGATAAGTGCCCGCTTTATCTCCCAGACGGTCGGCCTGTTGATCGCGCGGTCGATTCGAGAATCGAGGTTGCATTCAATCAACTGCTTGAGAAGGTTTGTAAGCTCCGGCAGGCTATCATGGACGAGTTAAAGTCCGTTGATATCTCTCTCGGTGAAGCTCTCGAGGCCTTCCGCCGGGTGTACGGCGTCGCTGAGCCTGCGGAGGAGCGGATGCTTCTGGATTGGCATCTTGCCAACCTTGAGTACGCCAATGCTGCGCATCTCTCCGACCTTTCTTTGGCTTACTGGGACCAGGATGACCCTTATGAGATGGGCGGTGATCACTGCTTCATTCCTGGTGGCAATGGCCATTTTATACGATCTCTTGCAGAGGGAATTCCAATATTCTATGGAAAAACGGTGAACAGAATACAGTATGGAAGTGATGGAGTCATGGTTTATGCTGATGAGCAGACCTTTCGTGGTGATATGGCCCTTTGCACTGTATCACTTGGTGTTCTTAAAAAGAATGTTATTGAGTTTGTGCCCCCTCTGCCACCACAGAAACAGGAAGCAATTGATAGATTGGGATTTGGGCTGCTGAACAAGGTGGCAATGTTGTTTCCCTATGATTTTTGGGGTGGCTCTGTTGATACCTTCGGGCATTTGACAGGAGATTCCAGTCAAAGAGGAGAATTTTTTCTCTTTTATAGCTATTCTTCTGTCTCTGGCGGACCTTTGCTGGTTGGTCTTGTTGCAGGAGAATCAGCCATTACTTTTGAGAAGGCCCCTCCCACGGAACCTGTTGAAAGAGCCCTCGGTATTCTTCGTGGTATATTTGCTCCCAAGGGAATCCAGGTTCCTGATCCATTACAGGTAGTTTGCACACGTTGGGGAGCAGATAAGTTCACGTATGGATCTTACTCTTATGTGGCTGTTGGATCCTCTGGCGATGATTATGATATTTTGGCAGAAAGCATTGGTAATGGGAGGGTGTTTTTTGCTGGAGAGGCAACAAACAGGAGATATCCTGCTACCATGCATGGTGCTCTCCTCAGTGGTTTCAGAGAGGCAGCTAACATATCTAGGGCAGCTGAGAGGTCTAGGGTGCAGATGTTGGATAAAACTGATGTGGAGGAGGTCTTGGATTTGGATAATTTGTTCAGGTCTCCTGACCTATCGTTTGGCAATTTTTCAGCTGTCCATGATCCAACTCCTGGGAATCTCGATTCGTTGTCATTGGTACGGGTGGGAATTGGCGACAGAAAGCTGGGATCAGGTCCACTTTTTCTCTATGGCTTGATTTCAAAAAAGCATGTTTTAGAGCTTGCTGGAATAGATGGAGATGAGAAGAGATTGAGTCTTATGTCCCGTAGCTTTGGCACAAAATTGGTTGGTAGAAAGGGATTGGGCAGTCATGGAGAAGATCTTATATTGAGGATAAAGGCTGCTAGAGGTTTCAAGAACACTATGGCAGGAATAATGAATGGAATACATCATTCTTAACACATTTAGATTGATTTTCTGTTCAAATGGCTATGATAAACACAGTGGTGAGACAGATTGATTGGTGAATTGATTTGTTTCAGAATGCACACTTTGAAAGAATTGGCTTGATTGGTTTCAGCAGACCTGGCTGGCAATACACATTTATTTGTGTGATAAATTTGGTTTATCACAATTCATTTCTTCAAGAGGTCCGTGGGATAATAAATTCTACCCATTTTTTCGGTCTGTTGAATTCAATCAAAAGGCTGAATCAGCTACTGCCATCAATTGTTCCTGCAAACGTAGGTAAATTTGACTGACCCTAGAGTTCTTTTCTCTAATAATAGTGTCCAAATGACTTGCCTTGTATATTAATAGTTTAAGAGATGACCTGCCTTTTTATGGCTTAGAAGTTACCCTGGAAGAGCTAATGCGCTGTTTATATTTGAAGAAGTACATGTAGGTCTAATTTTTATTGTAATGAGAAATTTTTGTATGAATTAGTTTGGAGAAGATCACTTATTTTGTTTGAATATTCTCAGTGGAAGATGGATAGTATTTTACTCAATCCTTCTGTATTACTCTCCTAATGTTTTTATTCGCCATTTTGGACCATAAAGCATGAGCACTAACACCGCAAGATATAAACATGATGACATGCCGTAGTTGCACGAAGCAAAACAAATCATATATATATATATATTAATATAATTATTCCAAAACAAAACGAAAGCAACGTTTGAAAATTAGCACTGGAAATGAAAACAGTATGCATTTCATTACCTTCAACTTCAAAGAAAATTTGCAAGCACATAGATAGCTGCCTGGGGCACTAGGGCAAGAACCTGTTAGAACTAAAAATAGAATAAATGAATGAAATATTTCAATGTGGTCGAGACAGATCAACTAAAAAAATGAAGGGAAAAATCCTGATAATTTCTTACCTTCAACTTTGGCCAGATATCCTAGGTTTTAGTTAGTTATGTGTGGAGAAAATGCTTTAATGTTCAAGTTCGAAGGGGGTGATATGCTTTTGACTTAGAAGGAGATGGTGAAACACGACACAAAGATGAGATGCGGTGCGAAGTGGGGTTGCGTCTTCGTCAGCTAGGGTGAGTTGGTGCGATGTGGGAACTGTAGCTCACCTTCAAAACAAAGAATGTGTCTTCATCTTCGGCTTTTTTGAGTATTGTGGCTTTGTCTTTGTCTTTGAGTCGCAACATTGAGTAGGATACAAAATATATCTACTTAGGACAACTCCCCTATTTTTTATTTCTTGTGGGCCCTAGCTTTGGGTATTGAACCATGCCCCATTTTGTTAAAAAATGTGTTCATTCTAGGTCGTAACATGTCTGATAAGAGTGGCAACTAAAATTTACATTAAAAAATGACAACTAGTTTATGATGTGTCAAACAACCACTAAATTCTAATTTTTTATTGTAATGTAACTTTTTTAATATGAAATAGTTTGCAAAGATAACTAGCTCTGTGTTTGAGTATTCTCACTAAAAGATGGATAATTTCTCACTCCATCCATCCATGTTATTTCTCCAATCTTTTCTTTCATTCATTTGATTTGGTGAAGAAAAAATGCAAATATGCCCTTAAATTGGTATTTCTTACTCCCTTTTTCCATGTTAAAGTTGATCAACTTAGTGTTTTCAAGTATCTTGTTGGTTTATCCTTAGGTTTGAGATGTAAGTTCTCTTTATTTGACACATTTTGGAAATCCACAAGAAATTATTTTCTTATATATTGCTCTTTTGTTTAACTTTAATGCAGTAGTATTTTCGCAAGGAAATCTGATAACATAATTGATAACCACAGTCATTCCACAAGGATTGCATAGTACACCGCATCTGTGCGACATAACTAACACCAAAACAAACATTGTATACAAAATCCTATATAAGCACAGTAATGTAGAAGTGCTTAATATGCACAAATGCAGCATATTGAAATATAGTAAATTTTTTACCAAATATTCTTGCACTTTCTTGCCTCTTTCTATGCCATTTCACATGGAATTAGAGCTCTTGCCGAAAGTCCATCTATAATCGACCTCCATTCATACAAACAACTGCAAATTCTCGCACACAAATTCCCCCGCAGTCGTTATATCAGGAAATTCCATAAACAAAAGGGCCAACATCTCTCAACCCATAAAAAAACACTACCATCCCACCCCAACTAAAATTTTTCATTAGTGGAATTAAAACCATTATAACCGTTATCAGCATATAAGTCACTCTTGAAGACCTCCCAATTTGAAATCTTAAATTATGAAATTATTTAGAGCGAACGGCTTCGATGGTTATTTTAGTGGATCCACACCACGTCCTACTCCATTTCTCACTTCCCTTGATGGCACATTTCAACCAAACCTTGACCATGATCTATGGCCCCTGGTCAATCAGAACCTGGATGCAGCCATCTTCTCCACCATTTCTCCTCTCACTTTCCCCTATGTTCTCAATCTGGACTCCTGTCAAAACATTTGGCTAACCATTGAACGTCGCTTTCAATCCACCAATCATTCTCGCATCATTCAACTTAGAAAAGAACTTTTCAACCTGTCAATGAAAGATCAAACCACGACTTAGTATTTGTCGTCCATCAAATCCAATGTAGATGTCATTTTATCGGTCAGATCGGCTCTCCCACTGAAAACATCATCCATTACACACTCAATAGTCTACCATTCCCTTAAAACAGCGATACCAACCATCCTATAGTTAGGGCTCTTAATGATCTGATTGTCTCTTCGCACATTATATTCGATTTTGAGTTGAACCGACTTGAATTTGAATTGAGCTTGATCTGGCTCGAAATTGAAACGAGCTGGCTCAAATTGAGTTATTTGGATTCGTTTCTGCTCAAAATTGGCTCAATCCGGCTTAGAATTGAAAGTAACTGGCTCATATCGAGTTATTTGGATTCGTTCCAGCTGAAATCTGCTTGAAATTGGCTCGTGGTTTTTTATATTCAATTTTACTTGGATTATACATATAATTTTTATAAATTAAAAAACTTCGAGCCGATCTCGAGTCAGTTCGAGTCAATCCATGTATGACTCGAAATCAATTTGAAAAAGAAATCGTTCCAAAGTTTCGGCTCATAGCTCAACTTGTTTATTTCGATCCGAGCCAAAATTTGAATCAATTTTTGAGTGATTAACTATCTTCAAGCTAAATTCACATCTCTACCTATAGAGCTACTCAGCCTGGATGATCTTTATTCTCTCATATGCAACAAAGAAACCAATCTAACCCTTGAAGTAGCTCATGAGCTTCAAACTTTTACCGACAACGCAACACTTATATCAATTTATGCCGAGGCAAACTCTCCAACAACCGAGGTAGATCTTGCATTGCAAAAAAAGCGGCAATCATGGAAAAAAAATCTACACATTCGTTAATTGTCAAATCTGCAACAAATTTGGTCACTCAGTTCTTCACTGCTAACACTGAAACAATCCCAACTTACCATATACCTCCACCCAACTTAGTATTCATAGCAAATACATCTAACAATGAAACTGAATAGATTCTTGACATTGGTGCAAGGGCTCGCCTCACATTCGATGCCACTCAGCTCACAATTTTCAACCATATTAATGTACACAAGTCACCATGGCAACAGATCCTCATTATCTATTACTCAGGCAACAGATCCTCATTATCTATTACTCACACCGGCCAATACATCCTTCCCGCAACCTCCCATAAGCTCCATCTCACTTCTTTATTTCATGTCCCAAAACTTTTCTATAATCTTCTTTTAGCATACAAGCTTGCTTCTGATAATCTAAGCTTTCTCCACTTCGATCACTCTGGCTATATCATCAAGGACAGTCAAATAACTTAGACCTCTTCTGAGGTACCACTTGTAATGGACTTTACACACTTCGCCAACAACAACAACTAGTTGCACTAAAAACATCTAGCTCAGATCCTCAGTTGCTGTTGCTACTTGGCATAATTAGGCCGGTCACCCCCACCCAACAATTCCACAACTCGCTAAAACCACTCCATTACTAGGCTTACATCTCTTAAAGTACTATGTACTCAGCTCTACTAAGTGCCTTACCCGACTTGTGCTACTTCTCCTCTTAAACTGGTCGAGTCCCTTTTCCTTCGAGCGGCTCAATCCAACACGCGTGATGCCGCTCTTCTCCTTTCCCGCTTCTCCTTCGCAGTGGAAGACTCGCAATTCAACCGCCTCTGCATGCGTGTGCTATTCGGCTTCCTCCTCCTTCACACAAGCTCTCGTATGCCAGCCGTTCGACGCCTCCTTCTTCGCTCAACAGAGACGCCATCTCTACCCTACCCTCGTGCCGTCTTCCTCTACTTCGCACGCCGTTGAACAAGTAAGTTGATTTATATAGGCAAAATCACCTTCTAAATCTCGGACGTCTTGTTTCTTCTCGCTCTATTCAGCTGCGAACTCTTCATTTCGTCTTCCTCGCTTCTTTATTTCCTCTTCCATCTGTTTGCCTTCTCTTCTTTGGTTCTTCTCTTTGTCTTCCCCGAACTGATAGAAGTCATTATAATATGATCGGCTACAAGTGGACCTTTCATACACAATTGGTTGCCCAAAGATACAAACAAGAAGACAAAATTGACTACCATGAGATATTCAACTCTATAGCTAAATTGCCCACAATCTAAGCTCTTCTCGCCATTGCAATTAATAAACAGTGGCCAATCACTCAGCTTGACGTCATCAACGCCTTTCTCCTTAGCACACTCAATAATGTTGTATACCTTCTTCAAGCCCCAAGTTTTCATGACCTTACCAAACCAAACCATGTATTATCTTTTTCGTAAAGCCTTTTAGGACCTTAAACAACACCTCGACAGTGATATAACACATGCTCCCTCAGCCTTCAACGCCTTGGCTTTCACTCATGATCTACAACACCGATAACATCTAAATCATAGAACTTCATATATTTAGATGACATACGCTAAGTGGCAATAACTCCACCTCCTACAACACCTAGTCAATTAACTTCAAGAAAACTACCAACTCTTTAATCTTGGGCCAACATCAACCTTCCTGAACAACCAAGTGCAAACCATAACCAATGGCCTATACCTCAGCCAAGCGAAGCATGCAACTGACATCCTGAAATTGACGAGCATGGAAACCTGTAAACCCCTCAAAACTGTCATTGCCACTAACGAGCTCCTTTAACCATCCAACTCCTGACCTTTAACGCCAACTGGCCTGATCTCTGTAATACCCAACAATAAACAGAACCGACATTGTGCTTGCTATCAACAAATTCTGCCAACACCTAAACCAACTCCTCAATGAACACTTCTGTCAGCTTAAACACTTTCTTCACTACATAAGTGACACTATCACATAAGGATTACCAGGGCACAAGGGTCCTCTTCTCCATGCCTACTTTGATTCTGATTGGGCCGGCGACACCACTGATGGATTGTCCACCACCAGATATTTTATATTTCTTTGTCCTACTCTCCTTTCATGTTGTGTCAAGAACCAAACAACAGTAACCTGGCCCTTGCAACAACTGCTATAGATACTATCTAGCTACGTCACATCCTATAGGACTTCAATCTTAACCTCAGTGCTCATACCTCACTCCACTGTGACAAACATATCGGCTCTCGCTCTGTAGCATTCCACGCCAAAAAAAAACATAATGAAGTAGATTTCATATGGGGCTGCATCAATTCAATCTCCATTACAGTCCACCATATCTCCAGCCATGATCAGCCAGCAATTCACAGAACTCCTACCAAACAATTGATTCAAGCTACTATGTGACAAGTTAACACTCTACGGCATCGACCATCAACTTGCGGGGAACTGATAACAAAATTGATAAGAGCAGTGTTGGAATACATGCTTAGGATTGTTGAACGTGTCTAAGTTTGATTGAGTCAAGGTTGTTCCTTAATCTTGAGTTAGTTTTGGTATTCTTGATTCTGTTTTCTTTTTTCTTGGTTGTTTTTGAGGACCATTTTGTTTGTGGTTTGTTATTTTTTCATGCTTTAAAAATTGTAATGCTTCTTGTTAATAATAGTGTTAGTTTTGATTTCCCTTCAATTTACAACAATTTATTGTAGTTCTCTTCTTTCTCATTTCAAGAAACCAACAATTTGGTATCAGAGCTCTCTTCTTAATGGACCTGTGTGTGAGTTTGAGCAGTTATGGAGATCAAAGCTAATTTTTCTTTAGTTGCTCCACCAGTGTTTGACGGAGATAACTTCCAGATCTGGGCAATACGCATGGAGATATACCTGGAATCTTTGGATCTCTGGGAAGCAGTGGAAGAAGACTATGACATTTCTCTTCTCCCTAACAATCCCACCGTAACACAAATTAAAGCACAAAAGGAGAGGAAGACAAAGAAGTCCAAGGCAAAAGCCTGCCTGTTTGCTGCAGTTTTCTCCATGATCTTTACTCGTATCATGTCATTGAAAATGACAAAGGAGATATGTGATTATCTCAAAACTGAGTATGAAGGAGTTGAAAGAATTCGAGGGATGTAGGTGTTAAACTTAGTTCGTGACTTTGAGTTGCAAAAGTTGAAGGAGACAAAAACCATAAAGAATTACTCTGACAGATTACTTAACATGGCAAATTGTGTCAAATTATTGGGTTTTTTTCTGGAAGATTCAAGGATTGTTGAGAAAATCCTTGTAATAGTGCCTCAAAGATTTGAGGCTACCATCACCATCTTAGAAAACATGAAGGATCTGTCAAAGATTACTTTGACAGAACTTTTAAGTGCTTTACAAGCACAAGAGCAGAGGCGTGTAAGGAGGCAAGAAAGGGCCGTCGAAGGAGCTCTACCAGTCAAGCATCAAGATGATGAACAGAATAGTAGGCCCAAGAACAAGAAGTTTCAAGCTACAAGTGGACAAAGCTCTGCACCTGGGAATAGAAACAAAACTGGAAATAAAAGATTAGGAATAAAGAAAGATTACCCTCCTTTCAAATGCTGGAGAAGACCAGATGCAAAATGCAGCAAGTGCAATCAAATGGGACATGAAGCTGTCATTTGCAAGAATAAAAATCAGCAGCAAGGAGATGAAGCACAAGTGACAGATCAAGAAGATGAAGACTAGCTTTTCGTTGCAACTTGTTTCACAAGTTATGAAACAAGTGAAAACTGGCTCATTGATAGTGGTTGTTCTAATCATACGACACATGACAAGGAGTTGTTCAAGGAATTGAAGAACACCGAGTCCAAGAAGAATATATTGCAGTCAAAGGAAAGAGCACCATACATTGCAAGCTGTTCAGGAACCAAGTTGATTACCGATGTTCTCTATGTACCAGATGTTGATCAAAACTTGCTCAGTGTTGGTCAATTGATAGAAAAGGGATTCAAAGTGATGTTCATGGAGAAGGCCCGTGTGATAGAGGATGCTACAGAATAAAAGATGTTTGAAGTTAAGATGGCAGGGAGGAGTTTTTCACTCAATCCAATGCACGAGGAGGAATAAACTTTTCTAACCAAAGAAAGCCTCTCAATGGTGTGGCACAGGAGGCTTGGGCACTATCACCACCAAGGGCTATTGAAGATGAAGTCCAAAAGGATGGCAATAGATCTTTCAGAGTTTGATGATCACATATCGACCCGTAAGGCTTGTCAATTTGGAAAGTAAAACAGTCATTTCCCAAGTCAGTATGGAGAGCCACCTATAGGCTGCAATTAGTCCACACAGATGTTTTTGGACCTCAAATAACTCTCTCATTAGCAGGTAGTTGATATTATGTTGCTTTTATTGATGATTTCACTAGAATGTGTTGGATTTTTTTCTTAAAATCCAAATCAGAAGTGGCTGGAGTATTCACGAAGTTCAAGAAAATTGTGGAAAATCAAAGTGGCAACCAAATTCAAATATTGAGGTCTGATAATGGCAAGGAATATTCCTTAGAAAATTTCAATGCATTTTGTGAAGAAGCTGACATTGAGCATTAAAATGGAGTTAGTGAAAGGAGAAACAAATACATCTTAGAAATGACTAGATGTATATTGCATGAAAAGAATCTACCCAAACAATTCTGGGCAGAGGCAACTCATCCTGCGGTTTTCTTGCAAAATAGACTGCTGACAAAAGCAGTCAAGGATCAGACACCTTATGAGTCTTGGTATGGTCATAAACCTTCTCTAAGTTTTCTCAAAGTATTTGGTTGTTTGTGCTTCACTCATGTTCCACAAATCAAGAGAGACAAGTTAGACAAATAAGCACTTCTAGGCATCTTTATCAGCTATAGCACTATTGCAAAAGTTTATAAAATTTTCCAACCACAAAATGGGAAAATTGTTATAAGCAGAGATGTTCATTTTGTGGAAGATGAAGAATGGAACTGGGATGAGGCAAAGAAAAATGGTCAAATTGTAGCAGATTTGCAGCTTAAGTTTCATGCTTCAATCACAGATGAAGATGAAATTTGGCAGAATGAGTTGGTGGATGATGCTTCTGTAAGAGGTACTAGATTACTCGCGGACATTTATGCAAGATGCAATATAGCCGTGTGTGAACCCGCAAATTTCGAAGTAGCATTGAAAGACAAGAATTGGATGGCTGCAATGAAGGGGGAGTTGTCCATGATTGAGAAAAACAAAACATGGGAGTTGATTGATCGACCCCAAAATAGGAAGGTGATTGGAGTCAAGTGGATGTACATAATCAAGCTTAATGCTGATGGCTCAATCAACAAGCATAAAGAAAGACTTGTGGTAAAAGACTTTGCTCAAGTTTTTGGCGTGGACTACTCATACTACTCAGACACCGGTCGCTTGGACACCATAAGGCTTTTGCTTGAGAGTGTATTAGCTTGATGTAAAATCAGCATTTTTAAATGGCATTTTGCAGGAAGAAATTTATATTGAGCAGCCTGAAGGCTTTGTGAAGAAAGGAGAGGTCGAGTTGTTTCTTCTCAAGTAGGTTCTTTATGGGTTGAAACAAGTTCCAAGAGCTTGGTACCAGCAAGATAGATGAACATTTGCTGAGCTTGGGCTTTGAAAAAAGCCTGTATGAGGCCACTCTTTATGTCAAACATCAGAGTAATGATGTTTTGATAGTCTTTCTTTATGTTGATGATCTTTTGTTGATAGAAAATATTGTACGGCTAGTTGATGACTTCAAACAAGAAATGATGAAGGTTTTTGAGATGACAGATCATGGGTTGATGACCTTCTTTCTTGGAATGGAAATTAAGCAAGCTGAGCATGAAGTCTTCATCTGCCAGAAGAAATATGCCAAGGAGATTTTGAAAAAGTTCAAGCTTGAAGAGTGCAAGGAAGCAAGCACTCCTATGAATCAAAAGGAGAAGCTGTGTAAGGAAGATGGTTGATTAGGGATATTTTAGAAGTTTGATTGGTTTCTTGATGTAACTTACAGCAACACGTCCTGATATTTTAAATGTTGTTAGTATCTTATCTAGGTTTATGCACTGTGCAAGTGAATTGCATCTCCGGGCTGCCAAAAGAGTGATTCGATATGTCAAAGCTTCAAGTGATTTTGGTGTTAAATTCACAAGAAGTTAGGAGTTCAAGCTGGTTGGCTTCTCTGATCGTGACTGGGGAGGTTCCATTGATGATATGAGGAGTACTTCAGGCTACTGGTTTACTCTTGGATCTAGTATTTTCTCATGGAGCTTGAAGAAGCAAGAAACTGTAGTTCAATCCACTGCTGAAGTAGAATTTGTTGCTGCAACAGCTGTTGTCAATCAAGCTTTGTGGCTGAGGAAGATTTTAATGGATCTCAATCTAGAGCAGAAAGAAATTATTGAGATTTTTGTTGACAACCAAGTTGCCATTGCCATTTCCCTAACCATGCGTTTCATGGGAAAATTAAGCATTTCAACACCAAGTTATTTTTTCTAAGAGAACTGCAGAAAGAAGAATTTGTGACTTTGGTTTTACTACAAATCTGAAGATCAGTTGGCTGATTTGTTTACAAAGCCACTTCAAATCAGCAAGTTTGAGTTTCTAAGGCAAAAACTTGGTGTTCGCAGCTTCTAATGGAAGGAGTGTTGGAATACATGCTAAGGATTGCTGAACGTGTCTAAGTATGATTGAGTCAAGGTTGTTCCTTAATTTTAGGAGTTAGTCGTGGTATTGTTGATTATATTTTCTTTTTTCTTGGCTATTTTTCATGACCATTTTGTTAGTGTTTTGTTATTTTTTCAAGCTTTAAAAATTGTAATGCTTCACGTCAATAATAGTGTGGGTTCTGATTTCCCTTTAATCTACAACAATTCATTTTAGCTTTCTCTTCTTTCTCATTTCAAGAAATCAACAAGCAGCCACTCACGTGGATTGCATGGTACACTGCTCCTGTATGATTCTCATCTCAGCCCTTAGCATATAACAAACTCTCCTTGGACTGTCTGATCATAACTAACACCAAAATAAACACTGTATACAAAAGCCTATATAAGCACAGTAATGTAGAACTGCTTCAAATGTACGATTGCAGTATACTGAAATACAGTAAATTTATAACAATATTCCTGCACTCTGTCCGTTTTTCGCTTCACTTCTACTTCCCTCTTTCTATAACTTTCCACAAAATGTTCACCCATGTGGCTTTTCCATTGTATTCCTCAAAAACCTGACGAGTTATTTGTTTTCTTTAAACACAGGGCTAGTCAAATCTATTGTGCATAAGATAGTTTGGATTATTATTATTGTTGTGCTAGAAACTTCACGAAGATAAAATGAGAATTTTATATGTTAGTTTCACATGAAAATCATGCACATATACAAACAAAAGAGAAGAATATAAGCGGCACTAATGTTTTTATGTGAAAATCAAAATGAGAAAAATTCACGGGACCTGACCCAAATGAGGTGATTCATTAGTAAATTATATTATTTTGTTCTTCTTAATTAGAGCAGTTAAGATTAAAAAAAATTACACAATTTATCTTCTTTAGATGTGGTAGAGCGACATCATGACGAATGTTGTCCGCTTCTGATACCTCAAAACCCCGAGCAAACCTGTCCGAATGGGGTGCGGTGGATACGGAAGAACTCGAACCATATGCGGTGGTCTCCCGTTGTGGTACTATCGAACTTCTAGCAGTTGTGTCCAATTGGGATATCGTAGAAACAGTTGCATTGTCGGCCCACCTGAAGAATTTGCAGTCTTTCGGTTCTTGTCCCCACCGCGGGCACCTGTAAAACGGACTCCCGAAGCTATGTGTCTGGCGTGACGTGAATAACAAGGATGGTTGTCCGCAACGACACATCACTTTTTCTGACTTCCCTGAATGTCTGGAACTCATCGTCCTGTAGTTATTAAAATTAGAATAGATCAGTCCAAAAATTGAGGAAATATAAACAATACACTTACCCAAGTGTGGAGACAGCAATTGCCGACAACAAATTTATGTGGTCGTCCAAACTGCTCCACCATTATCCACCATATAAGAGGTAAAGTTATTAACCAGTATAAGGTAATATATCCACATTAATTATAAAATATGCTCAAAGCTGTTAATATAAACTCTTATATAAGCATCACCTGTCTCTATTATACTCATGATTCCATAAAACAAATCACAAATTTACATGAATATCACACAATCTCTATATATTTACATATCTAACATCTCAAGTTTGATATTTACATTTACAGTACTTTGGTGTCATAAATATGTGCATTAGAAGTGAGCAGCCATTGATTGGTTGGAAACAAAATAGTTAATAAAAGCATTTACATAAATACCACCCAAATCCTATGTATCTACAGAATCTCCCCTTAAGAGTATCATAAATAAAATTCTAATTACAACAGTTAAAAACTTTTTCAAATCAACATTGACTTGCATACTTGATTCCCCCAATTCCATCATCAAAAAAATAAATGACACAATGGTTGCTATAATTATTTAAGCCATCATAAAGTGCCAAATTTTTTTAAGTACGGGACAATAGAGAACAGAGGTTGAACAAATACATGGGGAACAAACATATGGGACCACTTGAGTGTGATGACAACACTCGAATATAAATTATTGTAGTATGACAATCACAAATTTCTAGATCAATGTTGCAAGATAGTTGTACTGCCTCACAAAATTCCCCCAAACAAAACACTTATCAACTTCATATAGCATCCTTCTAGTAAATGCCTCACAAAAAACTTCATGCATTAATTCATATGCGTAATTAAAACGAAATTAATGCCAACTGCAGGAACTACAGTTGAGTATTAAAAAAACTTCATGTCTCACAAAATAGTATGCATAATTAAGAGCAATCTATGGGATGGCTTAACTCATATGCACATCATGCATTAACTCATATACACAGCCCTTAAAGAGTCGTAGCTTATATTTAATACTACTTGATACCAATGGGGGATACAAACGAAATTCATGTCAACTGCAGGAACTACATAACATTCTATACTAGCTGAAATACAGGAACTTTCATGTCAACTGCAGGAAATACATGCCAACTGCATAACATTCAATGGGGGTTAACATTCCATACTAACTTTCATGCCAACTGCAGGAACTAAATACAAACTATCTTCATGCCAACTACAGGAACTAAATTCATGTCAACAGCAGGAACTAAATACAAACTACCTTGATGCCAACTACAATACTAAAAATGCTCTCCAGCAGGTATGCGAACAAGAGACAAATAAAAAACATCAAACCCCAGACCCATGTATATCTTTAGAACAATAAAAATGAATTCCAATAGATATTTGAACAAGGGACAGCTGCAAGCATCAAAACTGAGCCCCAAGTGTATTTTTCAAACCATAAAATGACCTCCAACAGGTATGCGAACAAGGGACTAATAAAAAACATCAAACCCGAGCCATAAAAATGAATTTCATCTCGGTAATAGAATATTCATTGAACCAGTGCAAACTATTGGTATAAACATAACGTGAGAGCTCTAAAATAATTATCACCCAAACTTTCATTGTTGCAAAACCACATATGCAAGAAATAACAATAATGCAAGGCTTTTTTACCCATTCAGTTGTGAACAAACATCGACACAACAAAATTGTTTCTTTAACCAATTTTGTCATAATAATCTTGTCCCAATCAAGTCCACTTGTTTAAATAATAAGCTCGGCTCAACTCATCTACACCATAAACAAGATGAGTAATAAAAAATGGCAATAAGATCCCTACCACCAAATTATTATATATTTACATATCTAATAACAAAACCTTATTTTTTACATTTATAACATCCAAATCTTTCAAATCACATAAAAACTATAACTATATTTACTTTTAAAAAAGTAAAATACACATTCTAATGCATAGATAAGATGACATATATGTAAAAATTGAAGTTTATGTAAATCTTTCTAATTAAAATAGAATGGTCCCAAAAACAGTACTGACTTTTAAGAAATTATGTGACTTGTTGAAGAAAGTCAGAAAACATGGCTCAAAGAATACGAAAGATATGTAATACACTCCATTTTGCACAAACGAGCCGACAACAAAAGCTCCATTTTTTGTTCAATAAATGCAATACACTCCATTTTAGAAATAGTAGGCAATCCAATTTCAATTGTCATTTGCACTATGCCATTTGACTTTGTTGAACATCATTGTTATTGCAAAGCACATACATTATTCTTCACATAAACACGATCATATTTATCCTATCCCATATCTTCTACATATTCATAGATAATAGTTCATCATATCCTCATAAAAAATAAAATATAAAGCAACTTTAATATCAAATCGCAGAGAACAGAGCATTGCATCAATATCTTATAGCCTCAACAAATACCTTAAAAGAATCAAATCGCAGGGAACAAAGCATTGCATCAATATCTTCTAGCCTCAACAAATACCCTAAAAGAATCAGTAACTTTGAATAGCATGGAGACCATATGAACAAAACACGAAAAGAAAAATTTCGGTTAATACGAATATACACTGTTCGAAGAAAGGTTGGGATGGGGAATGGAGAAGAAAACTCTCTGGATGCTTCAAACATATCACAAAAACAGTGGATCTATATTTTTACCGGCGCTACTTGCATATTCAGTACAGATCTAGGTTTTAGCCACCAAACACTTCCAAACAAATGGATCGAGTGAAATTTCTTGCCAAAATCTTAGATCTCTCGGCGAAATGGGGGAAAGGAGGGAGGAGCCGAGTGAGGAAAGAATTTTGTTACCTATGGAGCGACGGAGGCGAGATCGACGCCAAATGTTCGAAGGAAGATCGGCTGCGGGCTTAGAAGGGCAGCGGAGTAAAAAATGGAGCCCAAACGCGAATCGCAGGGATATACCCGCGATCCGCTTGTAATATAATATAAAAAAGCTGTTTCCAAAAACCCCCTGTAAAACGCGATATCCAAACACTAGGGCGGCGTTTTTAAAAACGCCGCCGCACATTTAAGCTGCCCCAAACGGGCCCTTAATGTCCCAAAAGTTTTCAACCATATTTTAAGTGCGTGATTTGGGCTTATGTGAACTCGTATTAGACTACTTTTGTGTCTTTGGGTTCATCTTTTCGGAGTCTTCAATTTAACCATAAATTTGCTGAAGTTAGAGGTCTGATGGTCTTAAATTTAATCCTAAAAAATGTTTAATTTAAGAATTTCTGTATTAGTACTTGATTTGATGTTATTTCTAATTACATATATCCATTTCGGAGATTAACTTATCATACATTTTTATTTTTCTTTTCGTTTATTTTTTTTTTAATCAGTAAATAAATTTTAGTATTATGATTTTTTAGGCACATGCACTTGTATGAACTTGTCCTGCTCGTGTACAACATACGTTGGATGCTAAGTATCACATGTTCTGGACAATGTCTATTTTTATATAATGTTGCCTGATCTCAACATCTGTTAGTTTTCCTTTTGTTTCGCTGGATAATTGAGACTCATTGTATCTTAATTTATTTCATTATTTCATTTACTGCAACTGAAGCAGCTGCACTGCCTTTTGTTAGGCTTCATGAATCAACTTTTATTTTTCATTAGTTGTCTAGTCTATTTTATGCAAATTCTTTTCTTGAACATATCGTCACGTAACAGATTTCATCTATCATTGTAATTTATGTATTCATTGTGTTTTGTTTCCCATATACAAGCTATATAAATCTATTTTACCCTCACTATACATGTTCAATGAGCTTAAATGTATTGTAAATTCTGTTTTCTTCCATATATGCTAAACTATTTCTCTGATGCAATCTTTTTTTTTTAATCTATCCTTTCTGTTGTTATCATGCATCCATTTTTTTATCGCTAACAATTAGATATATATCCTGCATAACATGGTTGAGTTATAATTTCATAAAATCATTTTGAAGCCTTCATGAGATCTTTATTCTTAAGGCGCTTTTTAATTTTTGAGGCTTCTAGATCTATTACATTTACCATTTTGTTTTCTAGTAGTACTAAATTTGAACATATCTGCTGTGTTGTTGTTCTTCTATTTCTTTGTCTTGTATCTTCTCCATTTCTTCTCCATTGTTTCAACAATTCATTTACTTCAATAGATTATTTCTAGAACAAAACTCTCATCCACAATAGGAAAATACTCTCCCCTTTTGAAAATCTTTTATTGTAAACACCTATAGCTTATATTTTTAAGAGAAGACGTCTCGTATGCATTTTAGTATCGTGTCCATGTCCCAATGCCTGTATCGACGCATCGCAAATTATAAATCATCTAGTACCTTAGACAATTATTTTTAATACTAATTTTTTCATCTGCATATCTTCAATCACTTTTGACATTTTCCTAACAACCCTTCCTTTGTACACAACAAATCAATTGTTTTGGCATTCCATCACATGCATTCTCAAAATTAATAAATTTATATTAATTGTGTCATAATTTCTATACTTTTGATTATTTGTCTTAATTAAAAAAATCCTCACATAATAGAATTTTTGGGATAAAGTGAAATTAATTATGTGAAAACTCATACAAAATATTCAAATAAATACTCTATGAATCTCTTCTATCACTTAATTATAAGATTTTAAAGTTTGATTCTTCTATTGTTATCATAATTTTGAAAATCTAATTTATTTAGGTTGAAGTCATCTAAAATTAAGGAAATGCCTTTAACTTGGATTGAATATATAACTGCTGATCATAAAGGCTTGCTAAGATATTGGATTTCATGCAGATTGTGTTTTGCAAAATTGCAGAAATGCTCTCATTATATTTTAATTATTTAGATTGTTGTAATGCTTGGTGGATGAAAGCAGTGAAGAGAAGATGAAGAAAACAAAGAACAGAAGCTGCAAGTTATGTATCAATTGCTGGTTTATTGAGCCTAACCTATTGTAGCTTAAGATATTTAATTAGTCTTCTTTGTCATTTAACATAACAAATATAAGAAGCTACAACTACAAGTTTTATTAGAGACTATTAGGGATCATTCTTATTTATTTTATTTTATTTTCATTTCATTTGTAAATAAACTATAGTTTATATCTTAAAACTTTTTAATTATATATTAAATAAATTGATTTATGTGTTGATGTGGATGGTTGTCCATGGTGTAGTAGCTATGTGTCACAGACCAAAAGTCTCACATCGGCTAAGTGTAAGGCCGAAAAACAGTATTTAAGTCATGGGCTGCCTACCACCCCGAGGAGCTCTTTTGGGAGATGACAAATGGTATCAGATCACATTACTGCTTGCAAGGTGTGTAGACTCTCAATGGTCCAGTGGGAGCCTTGGTGGAGCTTATTCGTGACGAGGGCGTCGCGTGATTGGGTGGAGGAGAATGTCACGGACAAATAGTCTCACATCGGCTAGGTGTAGGGCCAAAAAACAGTATTTAAGTCCTGGGCTGCCCACCTCTCTTAAGGGCTCTTTTGGGAGGTGACAAGTGATATCAAAGCATATTACTGTCTATCAGGTGTGTGGACTCTCCATAGTCCAGTGGGACCCTCGGTGAAGCCGATCGGTGACGAGGGCGCCACGTGATTGGGTGGAGGAGAATGTCACAGACAAAAATCCTACATCAGCTAGATGTAGGGCTGAAAAACAATATTTAAGTCATGGGCTGCCCTCCACTTCGAAGAGCTCTTTTGGAAGGTGACATATGGCTCGCTATGGGAGGCAACGGATGATAGTGAGTAGTGATGATCACATGAGGTGACAGTTAATTTTAAAAATATTTAAATACTAACAAATTATTTTATTTATTTATTTTAAATAGGTTAATTTATTTGCAAATAAAGAAATAAGTTTATTAAATNGTGAGTAGTGATGATCACATGAGGTGATAGTTAATTTTTAAAATATTTATATACTAACAAATTATTTTAATTATTTTTTTTAAATAAGTTAATTTATTTGCAAATAAAGAAATAAGTTTATTAAATTAATAATTTTAAGGAAAAAAATGATTTCAAATAATCCTTATTTCATGAGTTTATAGTATACCAATGGATTACTTTTTTAACATCTTATAAAGCCGCATAGGCAAGTGTAAGGTCTGCAAAGAAGTTAGTAAAGTATGTGTAAAAAATACAACTTAAAGATAAAAAATAATAAAAAAATAAAAAAAATAAAATCCTAACTCATATGAAACGCTTTATCACTGCATGTAGACACCCATAAACCACATCTTTTTTTCTGCTAATATAGCATTGGATTCTCGATCTAAACCTAACACTTGGAGATGCTAAAATTCCCAAAATAAAGACATGAGATAATTTGTTGGAAGAAGGTCATAAATTCATTTATTCCATTTCATAGCCCCATCATCAACTTATCATTCTTATCAATAAAAATTAAATAATTATTTTGGTAGTAATCATAGATTACTAATTAATTATAATTTTATATTGTGGGTTCACTAAAAATACTAAATATATATGGAGTTGGCTACATAAAATTTTGAATCTCTTCGTTGTATCGTACACGTTGTTATAGTCTTATCAGTTTTCTCGAAGCCACTTATCATAGAATGCTATTTGTTTGTGATTATCTTTGCAGTTATGGTTATGTTTGATAAGAGTAATAATATTTTGTGATGGGATAACGGTTGTACTGAGTTTTGAGGTCGATCATAATAAATTACATTTCCTTGAATATTTTATCAATTTTTTTCTTTTTAGCAAATTCTCTCCTCGCACCATAACTAGCAACCTAACGACAATTGGTCATATGAATGACAATATCTTGCCTCTCTCGTTGGTGCTATGATATCATCTTCTGTGACATTATCAAACCCTAGATCTCTCTTGAGTGGTTCCACCAATCCCTCTCATTATAACTAAAGGTAACAAAACGGGTTCATGGGTCAGGTTCAGATTTGATCCGAAATTGACCAAACCAAAAAGTACTTGACCTTACCCTAACCTTAAATAGTAAATGGGTTAGAAAATCCAAATCGAACTTAACCCATATAACATTAGGTATAACAATTATTCAGGTCGATTTCAAGCCAATCTTAAACCAATTTCGTGTTAGCGAGTCTGTTTTATGTTGGCAGGTCAATCCGACCCTCTCCAAAAAATAAAAAGGGATAGGATTCCTTACTTTAAAATAACCTGAAACATATTCGGCTCAAACTACATCTTGACTTTTTGAGTCAAATTTGAATCAAGTTGGCATATCAGGTCAATTTTTGACAACCGCGCTCCTAACATAAGACTTTAAGATCAACATTATCTCCCCTCTCCCATTAGCATCACAACACATCCAACATCTCTTATGTGCCACACAATTAATAACTCTCAGGGGTTGGTAGTGGACAATTGTCATTGTGTACTTAATATCTTTCTCTTCAATTTTTTTAACCTATGCCGAGCACATCCAAATTGTAATTGGATTATCTTATGTTTAAGTATTGATTTCAATACTACTAATTGTTAAAGAATTATAATAGAAATAAATTGCTTTTAATCTATAACTATGACATTTATCATTTATGTTAATGAATATCTAGATGGAAGAGGGCAAGGTTTCAATTTTGTGGAAAAAAATGATCACCAAAAAATTTATATCTAATTAAATTTATTTTGGAAATTCAACATAGAAGAAATGATTAGAAATGCAATTGAATTTTATCTAATAGTAGTTGGGAACTTAGAAAAACATTGTTCTAAACATTGACATAATCCAATGTGGACTAAACTTTCAAGTTGCTTGAACTATAAAATTGAATACCATTAATCGTTGGAAAAAACAAAATTTGGTTCAAATTTTGGCTTAAATCGAGATCGGATCAAAATAGACAAGACGAGCTATGAGCCGAAACTCTAGATCGATTTTGTTTTCAACTAATTTCAAGTCATATATGGATTTGACTCGAACAGACTCGAGATCGTCTCCTAGTATTTTTTATTTATAGAAAATTATATATAAAAACTAAATAAAATTGAATATAAGGAGTCACTAGCCAATTTTATGCCAATTTCAAGCAAGAATGGATCCAAATAACTCAATTTGAGATAGCTCATTTCGATTTGAGCCGGATAGAACTCGATTCAACTTCGGCTCGGCTCAAAATCAAATATAACAAGCCATAAGTAGATTTTGAGCCACACTAAATCTATTCAAGCCAATTTCAAGCCGACCCCAGCTCGACTCGAAATCGAATTGTTAACATCCCTAATCACAAGCCTCTCTCTCCTTCCAATTAAAAAGTTCAAACGGGATTAAGTCATGAAACCTTTATAACTATAATAAGGAAGGTAGAATCAGACAATGGCCATCCTATATAAATTATCATCTTATATTCGAAACATAGAATGTCATGTTGATTGAATAATATTTTAGAAGAAAATTATAGAGATTTGGTGATAGGAATTATATGATTTATGGACATCATGTTAGGTGTAATGTTATTAAAGACAAATAATGTGTAAAATATTTGAATGTATTATTAGAATTATAAGATAGAGATAGGAATCTTATTGTTTCCTCTCACCCTTTTCTTTGTGTTATTGTTTTGGAGCATTATACATTAATCATATCCTTTTATTTTTTCATTAGCATATACTTATTGTGTAAGAATGTCTTTAATTTTAATTTGTTATCTTAAATCATAAAGTTATAATTATAAATGCCTGGAAAATTAAATACAGTGATTTTCAAATTTTATCATTTTGCCTTCAAAATAATTACAAAATTTTT
>NEWO01000280.1:318726-342857 GCA_003013225.1 Phalaenopsis aphrodite | reverse complement strand
GCAGTCCGACCAGAAGCGAAGCATAGGATAATCTAAGTCATCCACCTTGATGAAACCAACCCAAGGGATGAGCTAACCTCTCAGGTCCTGCAGTTATGTCGGAGACAACCAAAACTCTCCCTAATTGCCATCAAGAATCAATTGGACAACAAGTCTTTGCCATCCATCAGGATCTCTTCGTTTAAAGGCAATTACCTATCAGATTATGATGATTCACCATCAACTCAATTGCCTAGCTTCACTTAGTCGAAAAAAGTTCCTCATCAGCGATCTCCCGAAAAAATGTCAAGTGTAAAAATCAAGTTTTAGATTTCTGAGGACTGGTGTCAAATGGCCTAGAAAGATATTTTGGGTGTGTGGGCCCCCGGGAACAACCTCGGGGTGCTTGCCTAGCCCGAACCCTAATTTTTCCTGGGAGTGCTCGATGAAGTGTCTTTTTGATCCGGAAGTCATGAGAGACTCTATGTGAGTGAAATGTCATCTCATAACTTTGAAATAAAGCATTTAGGTCAGACATTCACTGAATAAAGTGGCGCCAATAGTCATCCTAAGTTACAGCATGGGTAGGGTGTCCCGAACCCTGATTTTCCCGTGGTGTGCACAAGTGGACTCATTGGCTTCCTAAAACAGTGGGAGGTTCCAAATGCTTGTGTAGTGACTTTTAATGATCACATTTGGTACCAACCAGGCCTCACTTCACAGATGGGCTTTCTAGAGGAACTTTCCCAAGCATGGCTGATATGCCACCAAACCTAGCTGCTTGCCCCCGAACAAGCACCAGACAGTTCTGAGTGGGAGTCTAAACTACCAGACGTTAAGGACAAGCCGTAAACTGTCCTAAGTCATGAAGGTGGACACCCTACACTCGTGATATAAAATTTTTTTGCGAACACTTTTCTCAAGGGAAATTTTATTCTTACCTTCGTTATAGCCAGGTGTCTTCTAGTCAACTATTAGTAAATCTATAGGAAACACCTTTTTAATGACCTGAAACTCTGACAATGACTAAGGAGATAATCTAACAATTAAAACATTAAATAAAATCTCAACTGAATTATTGAACAACAATTATAAAAAAATATATAAAAAGATAATAAATAGTTGATAGAAATGTGACTCTAAGCTTGATCTTAAGAGATTGAAATGATTAACATATGCAACTGTTCTTATTAAATATAATCGAATCATAAAGCTCAACAAAATTTATTTATTTTAACATAAAATATAAGTAGAATCACATTAATTTTATGCTTAGATATCTATTCTTGTGTATAGAGTAGAATAGGACATAATAAAAGCCTAAAAAATAATTCTCAAGTAGCCAAAATTGACTACAATGAATTTCTCTCCAACTATAAATTATTTCCGATGATTTGAGAACACAATATTAATTATGAATGACACAATTCATGGTTATTGATGGAAATTATTGTAATCAAGCTAAGTCAACTATATTCATAGCTAAATAATTCAAAACTTACTAACTTGAGTTGATAGATTCAAGAGATCATGAATAAATTTTTTTATTTTTCTAAAAGTTTTTCCACTGCATGTCACTCTTTTGAACCCTTTATACTTCTTTTCAATATCTTTCTATACTTCCTTTATAAAGGTTTGGTAATAAATTGTTATTTATCAAACAAACCTTTTAAGTTGAGAGATAATTGTCTTGCTTGATTGTGTTGATTCATTGTCTTCCTTATAAATATTATTTTCAAAGTATTTACTATCTCATTAGTTTAATAGTCTTTAAATCCAAATCTTCATGGATATTGACTCAAGAAAATTTGAAAATAAGCATTTCATCAGCACTTGAAAGTATTTTTTTGATGTATCTTCGAGTTTAATTACTTTTAAAGAGCTTAGCTCAGTTGAGAGACTAATTAACCAAGTTTTTGTACTTAACTTGACTTAACTTCAATGATATGAATTCTCATAGGTATTTTGCATTAATTAAAATTAAAATTTTTGGTGTTTTCTCATTATTTCTCTTTCTTTTTCCTTCTACTATCGAATCTCGTTAATAGGAAGAAATTCTTCATATTAACATATTTTTCATTAATAAGCATATCATTAAACACTTATCATTAATTAACATTATGCATACTGACATATAACATCTATTAGCCATCAACATTTGATGCATGCATTCATAATCATTTGATATCTCATCTTTTAAGTAGATTTTTGAAGTCAAATTACCACATGTTTCTCAACATCTATTAGATCTTATTGTTCATTATATAATAAATACCAAAGATTTATGTTTGACATTTATCAACCTTGGATTTCTAATTTAAGTCTTCCTCCTTATTAAAGAAATGACTGAATAAGGTTATTAGGTATCACCCAACCTTCCATGTATCCTTTTAATCATCACTTAACATTTGTTGAATAATGAAGTCTGTCATTTGTTAACCCCTAAAATTAATGTATGCATTTCTAATTGTTCAATCTCCCTTTTTGTAAGAGAACAATAAAATGGATAGCTTGATGTCACTAAAATATTAATGTTCTTCATTGATTATAACACAATGCATACCCTAAGTTGATGTCTGATTTCTATGAGCCAACCACATTAGATATAATCCTTTTTAATTATTTGATAATCCATTTTATGAGTAAAACAATTGAGTTAAATTGCCCAACATCTCCCAAACTTTGATATTCATCTTCGATTGTCATCTCTCATTACATGGCTAACAAAGTATAATATATGAAATTACAAATCATTGATGTCCTATGCACACTTTACAACTCTTCTTCTATCTATTATAAAAAAAATAATTAAGTTGAATAAGCCAACCCTTAAGATTTTTTATTGATCATCATTTAATGCATGCCAATGATTGATGCCTGACATTTTTCACCTACTACTATGTATGCAAATCTCTTTAATTTTAATTATTGATCTCATTTCTTAAAAACTAATTGAGTAAGAAAACCTAATTTCCCCTGAAATGTTGTACTCCTTATTCACAATCATTGGATGCATAATAAAAATTTATATCTAACATTTATCAGCCATTATTATGTAATGATTGCTTCTATAATATTTTTGTCTGTTTATCATAGCTGATTTGGATATGTTAACAATTTTTTGTTTATTGTATTTTTATTAATTTTTGCAAATTGTTAAATTTAGTTTTATGATTGAATTATCTTTTGATTTTTCTTAGTTTTAATTTGGACAAAATTTTGATATGTTAAAATTAGTTCCACTACATTCAATTAAAAGTTTTGGAAATGTTTTAGGAACCATCTTAAACATATTATAGAGCATTTCAAACTCTACTTTATATATATTTTATCCTATTTTTATGAGCATCATTAGTATAAAAATAATATATTTCTTATTAAACATATTTTCTCTAAGGACTTAATAGCACACTATTATATATGTGTTTACACAAATATATGATGTCAATAATATTAACTATTTAATAAGTATATTTTAGACAACTTATTATTTATTGATTATTTTTTATAGTTTTTTTAGTCATATATTTTAAAATATAAGAAAATTTATTATCAAAATACAATAGTTCTCATAATTCTATTTATATCCTATAAGCCATTACCATTTATAGAAAGAACAACTGAGTCAAACCTTATGATGTCAGCTAATATTTGACATTTTCAAATAGTCCATTGAGAACATCAAATGTTTATATCAAATCACTAGACCTACTAAAAGAGCAAACATAAATAATTATGCTGATGCAATGCAAACCCATGAATAAGAAAGCTAACAACTTAGAGCCAAGCCAAAGCCCAAAATTGAAATCATTTGAATGTATCTTTTTCTAATTGAGTTTTCTTTTGCTTTTTTCAAGCATTCTTAACATCATACATTGCTGACCCTTCAATGGTGTGAGCATGGAGAATGAAAACAATTAAGAAGCATTTTGGAACTTCCCTGCCACATAATTTGATTATAAAAATGAGTTGATATTAATTAAATAGTATTAAATGAAATATTTGGGTGGAGAATTTTCCTTCAATTTGCTTAATACTTGGTAGTTTCAAATGTTGCCCATGTTTAATGAGTTAGATTGCTATCTTTCTCATGCTTAAGCTTCTTACAAATTCCTTTACATACTCTTTCTCAAATCCTCCTATCATCTTACAAAAGCTCATAAGCATCTTCATGTTCTCATAATTAAAATTATTTTCATGTTCCTTTAAAAAACATTATAAATACAAATTAAAGTTAATATTCAATTTTTATAATTTTTAGAAAATGAATAAATAGCAATTACCCATCCAATGAAAAAATGTTTTAAATATGCAGAAAAAAAAATTAGAAATAAAAAAAAATAATAAATCCATTAATGAAAAAGGATCAAAATCTAATAAAAAATAAACTTATAAATAGGGCTGTCAAAACAGCTCGTTGTTCGCGAACAGCTCGCGTTTGCCTCTTTAAGAAGTTCGTGTTCGGCTCGTTCGTTAAGTTAACGAGCCGAACACGAACAACATGAAAGAAGATTTGTTCGTCCATGTTCGGCTTGTTTTGGCTCGAAATATCACTAATTATATATATATAGTATTTTAAAAAAAATTAATTGACTAAAAAGACTACAAAGATTTATAATCAATTAAAAATATTAATTAAGAAAATAGAGAAAAAAATATTAAATTAGATTCAAATGATGTTTTAATATAAACAATAATTTTTAAATCTTACCTCAATCATTCACATCTTATAACTACGTGATTAGGGTTGTCAAAACGACTCTTTGTTCGCGAACGGCTCGTGTTCGGTTCGCTAAGCAAACGAGCCGAACACAAGCTGATCCTGGACTCGCTCGTGTTCAGCTCATTTACACCCCTACTTATAAAATAAAATTATAAAAACATAAATTAGGGGCAAAAAAAAAAATAAAATTTTTAAAAACAAAAGAAAACAAAAGTTCGAACAAAATATAATTTTCTTAAAAAATAAAATTATAAAAGCATAAATTAGGGGCAAAAAACAAAAAGGCAGCGAAAAAGTTGGCTACTTTTTCTCTCTTAATTTATTTTAATTTTATACATTTATAAAATTAAATTAGCACAACACAAGCTGACGCATTAGGTCTGTCAAATCCAACTTAACAACTTGGCTTGGCATGATGGCGATTTTATCATTTGTCCTTCAAGTGCAAGTAGTCTACGTCAATAATTATTTATAAAGACCCACCGGGAGAAAAGAAGCCACTCAAGTGTCCACCATTGCCATAAATGATCCCAAACGCTCTAACACCCATATTTAATTTATTTAAATGAAAATTTTATTTATTTCAATCAATATTTAATAGTTAATATTTAATAGGCATATTTATCAAATTTTGATAAGACTCTTAAAAAGTTACTAATAATGATATTTTTAGTCATCTACACTTCAAATGCTAGTCATGAAAATATGAAAGTTTGTATGTAGGGTATGTAAATACATAATAAATGTATGATATGCATGCTAACGTCTCAATAATAAAAACTTATAATTACTAGAACATGGATTTTTATTAGTTTGACTGTATTTTTAAAAATAAATCCACAAATGTGAGAGGGTGTTAGAAAAAAATAAAATTGGAAAATTTTGAATCCTTTCATGATGTTGGATCCTGATTTATTCGTGAGTACATACAACTCAGTAAAGACCTTGTATTCATAGAAAACAAGAGAGAAGAGAGAGAGATGGTGGTGAGATTTGAGACAAGGTATCAGGGATTGTGTATTGAGCTTGAACCACTGACAAGCAAAAAAAAAAGACTCGGAGATGATTTCCAGAATTAGTGTTAGAGAGAGAGACAATGGGAAAGATCCAACATCCTCCTCTCACCTCTCAATTTTCCTTTATAAAAAAAAAATAATAGAAACTACACATATTATAGTACGACACCCATTCATGATGTCTTGATGAAAAGTCCATGACATGGTTGTTAGGCGACCACTTTAAAGGAGTATAGACCTGTCTTCGTGATCATAAAGATGACCTTACCTAAAAATTGTATTCCCTCGGTGAACTAGATCACTTAGTCAAGAGAGGTGAGATTCAACTACTTTGGCAGGTGGGTTATATTCAACAGTTTCAACAACAGACTCAATTCAGCCACCTCAACAGGTGAGCTTGATTCAACTTATTCGTTTTTGTATTTATAATATGAAAAAAAGCATGTTGATAACCCATCGCTGAAGCCACTGCCTCGGTCGATGCATGCAAAATGTCACCGATATTCTTGTTGTATCTGTGTCGTTGTCGTGAAGTCGCTAAATTATTATCCATCGTATTGCCCCTGTCTCCGAGTAAATCTCTCTCCCAGATCGTGTGGATGATCTTGAGAAGTGAGAAACCTAGGGAAGGAATTTAAAAGTCTTTTCCTAAGGGTAGTGGACTCCTAAAGATTCCAAACTATCCTATGATATTGTTGTTTTGAATAACTAAGTTGAGGTTGACCATTTGCTCTAGATTTTGAATGTCTATCCGTACAAAATAGAGTTAGCACACTCTAATAAAATGCAAAATAAATTTAGGGTGATGTCCGTGACCAAAGGAAAATATGTTGAGATTTTCATACCTGTTTTATACTGTTTTTGATGATTTTCCACTTTAAAGAAATGTATTTTTGATGTTTTGTTGCATGAATGATGAATTAGGGTCATTGGAGCAAAAAGATGCAAAAATGAGTGAATTTGGAGCGAAAATGACCAAAATGTGAAGATTTGAAGTTGGCCGCCGACGGCGCCCTCGACGCCGCTGACGGCGAGATTTTCCCAAAACTACGGGACAAAAATTATCTAGAAGCCCGTTGACGGCGCCCTCGAGGCTGGCGACGGCGAGATCGACGGTTATGCCTACTCAAGTTTTGTTTGAGGTCAAATTTTGAAGGGATGTTTAGGCAACTCTTGTGAAAGCTCATCTACAATTTTAAAAGAATATTTTGGCCAAAAATGGAGAGGAGAGGAGGTAGTCTAGGAAGTCTAAAGTGTGCTAGAGGCCTTGAAGGTTACCATTAGAGCGTGACAATTGTGAGGAATTCTTTGTGAGATTGTAAGAGTGGAGGGAAAGTGAGACATTTCTTCCTCCTTGCTACTTCAAAGAGGAATTCTGTGTGTTGTAAAGAAATGAAGAGATTCAGAGGAACTTCAAGGAGTGTTCTTGGGGAGAAATTAGAGATAAGTTATTTACTTGTTGTAGTTTGTATGACTTTGATTTTATATATGAATTCCGAGTTTTGTTGTGTTTTTCCCATGAGTTCTGAGTAGTTTTCTCTGTCTTTCTCCTTGTCTCGAGATTTGTGAAATGGTGATTTGAAGTGGTGAAGTCATGAAAATATTTAAGAAATTGTGATGATCTTTTCACTTCGATCTTAATTTACTTTCAATCTGGCCAATTAATTTGTTAAAATATGTTGAGTTTTACAACTAAAGTGAAGATTACATTCAAGATTCATGGAGGTCAAAGCCCTTGGAAGTTGGGTGCAAATAAATAGGGAAATAATATTATCAATCGTAGAATTGGAGATTTTAGAGTGACAGACTAAAATCCTCAATTCGGTCCTATTGTTTGGGTGTTGAAGTGTAGAAGTTAGCCCTCAGGCGAAGAAAACATGGGAGCTCCAAAGTGAGAGCCAATATCCTCACAGCCTAGCCACAGATTTAGTAAACAAGCGTAGGATTAGTCAATGTTCTGTATGTCTGGACCAAATGGTAAGAATATGTATGCTTCTATTTGACACAATATAATTTGAATTAATTCACTTTATCCATTCATTATAATTTATTGACAAGGAGAATGATGCTTTCTTATATATTGAATATCACATTTAAACCCTCATTAGTATCATTCGTTATTTAATAGTTATTAAAATTATATATTTATTGTAATTGTCTATTAGTGACAGATAAGCAAATTGAACTTCGTTGTTGTGATTAAAGTATTGCTTTTTCTAAAATCTTAGTTCGTAATTCTAAACCACTCCCTATGGGATCGATATCTAGGACTTCATTAGAGCGCTATATTACTTGAGCGATACGTATACTTGCGTTGATAAGTGTGACTTTATAATTATTGAATATTTATTATGTTTATATTTATCTTATATTTTTAAGCATATATAAAGTTGCGGTTAGTAATAAAATAAATGTTTTCTGGGATTATCATTAATGTGTTAAGACGACTTTAATGTTATTAGAAATTCAAAAGTGTGCAATCTTGAAACTAGAAATATACACCATAATAGTGGCTTGGGAACATATATAAATTATAATCCAAAAGGAATGTTGACCTTAATGTTTTAAGAATGATTGTAGTTAAAAAGCATCTTAAAGTTAAAGAGCTTTCATCATAAAATTCTAAGAGTATAATGTAACGATGGTAGAGAAATGACACCCTAATTCTTACATAAAATGGATTGAATCCACTATATTTTATTTTGAGGATATACCAACTTATTATCTACTTAAGGACATGACACAAACAACGTAAACTTTACTCATTTTTAAAAAAACTTAGATATTTTGAAACATCTTAATGTCTTTAATTTTTCTAAAGAGAAGAAAAGCATTATATATGATTCATTCCTTCTGTATTATATAAACGAGAAGAGGGGAGGGGCACACAATTAAAAATTCATGGTTCATATTATTGCACTTTTTCCATAAATTATTGCATTTCATGGAGTATACTATCAACTTATTTATATTTATGTGATATTTATTTATAATGTTAAAATAACTAAATATGATTCCGACACAAAATAATATTTTAGCACATGATAATTTAGCAATACTTATGGGAAATAATAAGATTTTCACCTTCATTAACTTATAAACATGATATTTAATAATCCTCTATACATAAGGACTTAGCACTCTATATCTGAAAAATTGTGATCACTTAATCTTTCTCTGCCAACTTATAATTAGGTGCAACATATCTTCTCATTAGCATCATAAAATTAAATGTTACACCTTCAAATTTTGTTATAAAAAAATATGCATTTTAATATCAAAAATAATATTGTAATAAGATAATTCATTTCTTCTATTTTTTGCTGTTGTTGTATGATGACAATCTTACTTCTAAAAGAAATACTAAGTTAGCTCCTCTTGATTTTTAAAATATACATTACTATGTTAGATTGTGATCATATCTAAATTATAATCAAACTTAAATGTTCACGTTATGTCTAAAGAGTTGTTGTAGTTAAAGAGGATCTTAATGTTAGAGAAGCTTCAACTAAATTTTCTAAAAATCGAATGCAAAAATGGTAGAAGAAAACATTACCTACTCCAACTTCTCATGGATTGAATCAACTAAGTTTCATTTTCAGGCTGTATCATATTATTTATACTTAAGAAACCAACTCAAATAAACTAAACTTCTATTATTTTAGGAAAACTTAGAGATTTAAAAGGATCCAAGGGCATTAAGTCCTCTAGAGCGAAAATTTTCAAAGACCCTAATCACTTTTATATAACCATTTCGGGTTAAGGGCTTATTATCCTCAATGCAATAATTTGATTGGCATCCAATAAAGTTATCCTAACGAAGGTTAGTGAGAAAAAACTTATATATAAAGGGCGACACAATCTCATACATAATACTTTAACATTATTAGTACATTTTTTTCAACGAGGCTGTGATTTTTCTTTTTTAATTAGAGATTTTTCTTTCTTGAGATTTTTTTTTTTTGCATAAACTCGGGTTTTTCGAGAATTTTGCTCTCAACTTATCTATTTATGTTAAATTTATTTGCGATATTAAGATAATTAAATTTCATCTACCATGAATAAATATTTTATGGCATAATAATTTATTGATATTTAAGTGAAATATTTTCACATTCATTAATTAGTAATTGTGTATTGAATGACATTCAATATATAAGGACCTTAAAGCTATACATTACAAAAATCATAATAATTTAATCTTATTTTGTTACTTTCCAATACATCTCCTCAATAGTATTATAAAACCAAACCATGATCCTTTTTATAAGGATCAAAACAAAAGATAAGTCTTGGTTTATATCATAAGAAAGATGTTCATTTTAATTTCTTAAACAATGTTGTAAGAAGTTAACTCAATTCTTGTATCTACTGATGTGTTAAGACAACCTTATTTTTAATAAAAAAATATAAGGTAGTTATTCTTTATATTAGAAATATAATCCACAAGGTTGGGTTAAGATCATATCTAAATTGTAATTTTATGGGAATGTTCACATTAATGCCTTAAGAAGGATATTAAATAAAGGGGATCTTAATGTTAGAAAAGTTTTTATTATGAACTTCTAAAAGTCATATAGAAACAAAGGTATTAAAAATTCTACCTAACTCCAACATATGATGGATCGAATCCACTATGTTTTATTTGGGGGTAACATTACCTTATTATTGACCTAAGGAACTAACTCAAACAAATCCTTCAATCATTTCAGCATAACTTGAAAATTACAAAACAACCTAAAGTCCTCCTCAAAAGAGAAACTTCTCAAACCCCTTTTATTGAATGGTTTCGAAGTTAAGGGTTTTTATCTTTAATGCAACAATTAGAATAACATTAGATAAAGTTATCCTAACAAATGTTTTTCATCAATAATGATTAAAGACATTATACGTACATGACTAAACCATTACTTTTTTAGAAAGGAAAAATAATTATATTTCACAAGGCAATATTCATTTGTTGCCTCACACCATGCCTCTTCCTTTAAATTCAAGCTAGAGCCTTAAACATTCAACCTTATTTTTCATTTGCTAATCTTCTAAAACATCGACAAGTCTTTTTTAGAATGACTCCAAGCATTTCTTGAATCCTCCCACAAATCCTAACACTACATGTCTGTCTTCTGGAGATCAAGTATATCCAAGTATTTCCTGAATTCCATCATAACTTTGAGCTTTAATTTCAACTCACAAGCCACTTTCACATGCAAGAATTGGTGCATTCAACTTTTTAAAAGCTAAAATGCTAAAAATTTTTATATGATATAAGAAATTCATGTGATATAAATGTAAAAAATAAAATTTAAAAATTAAATATTTATATTAAGAGGAATTGAGAGGTATGTATGTAAGCGAAACTTCCGAGAGCAAAGACATAATTACTAATTTAGCAATTATCTTAATTGGATAAGATTAAAAATACATTTATATTTTGGAAATTATCTTGACTACCCTCAATGGATGTGCTCTGTGGGCCCAACCCCCCCTCTCATTGATTACAGCTGTAAAGCTCCATTTCTCACAAGTGGGAAATTCACGAAAAGAAGTTTCATACGTACCACACAATTGTTATGTATATATATATATATATATATATATATATATATATATATATATATATATATATATATATATATATATATATATAGGTGTAAACAAATCGAACACGAACAAACAGAGCTTGTGGTCGTGTTCGGTTCATTTGAAATTTAGTTTGTTTGAAATAAGCTCGTGTTTGAAATTGTTCGTGAAGTCACTGTTTGTGTTCGTTTCTTAACGAACGAGCCGGACACGAGCTATTCTCGAACGACGAGCCAATTTAACATCCCTAATATTAATATATATAAATAATATATTATATTAATTATGTAAATTATATTATATAAATATATAATATCTATATTAGTATATTACTAATATAGTATATTAATATATTATTATTAATTTATTATATATTATAATTTATAAAATTTAATTTTTTTAAATATCATAAATTATATATATATATATAATTAATTTAAATTATTTTGTATTTCGAACAATAACAATTCGAACACGAACGAATGCATCACTATTCGTGTTTGGTTCGTTTAACTAACCGAACGAAAAAGATTTATTCAAGTTCGACTCTTTTACTTATTGAACGAATCGAACATGAACTCATTGACGAATCGAACACGAACTATTCGCGAACAACGAGCTTTTTTGACAGCCCTATATATATATATATATATATATATATATATATATATACATATATATATATATAGCATTTTGAATTCATGAATTTATGCCTACAATAATATCTTTTTTAAAAAGACAATAATGATATTATTTTAATGCAATATTAAATGTTTTGAGTGATAAATATATAAATATAAATATAAATACATAAATATTATGTAATATATAAGTGCCCCAATAAAAAAGCAACCAATTCATAATTGGCTCTTAAATTCCTCATTTGCTCCTAGAATTAGGAAACGGCGAGGACCAGTGGACGGTGATGATGGTTTAGAAGCCTTCTGGCAGAACTTAAGGGCTCGATATTGGCCACGTCATACTCGGCCAACTGAAACCGGATCCACTTCGCTCGCTGCTGTCGGTTCGGTGATTTTTTTTATACTCCATCCACCGACACGGTACGCGTCGCGGTACCGGATGTCCGGTAAGCTTACCTCCAAGTGAGGTATTGAGCTCTACAAGGCACTATGGGAATCTGAATCATTTTGCGCATAGGAGAAGAAAGCTATTAATTCATCGGTTTTGGTAAAATTATAATTAAGTGTAAAGGTAAGGTTTACGTACAAACCACTTAATTCCTATTTCTAGATTTAATATAAATATGCCATATAAATATATACTTTATACATAAAAATATATACTTTATTTTAAGGGTTAAAAATAGTAAATTTTTCTTGTGATGTGAAATTTTTTTACAAAAAATTGAGGAATTCAAGTGGTTTGATTCAAATCGGTCATCTGAAGACCAATAGCTTGACCGAGTCAAACGATCCTGCCAACGAACTTTTTTATGGCTCCAATTGTCGAGGCTTCCTAAAAAGCTAACCGGTCATGAATAGCGAATTGATCTTTGTCGAGCGAAGCGACCATCACACAATCGGTGGTGTCGGTCAACCGAGACGGAGCCTGCCAATCAACCATTCCTCGTCATATCACATTCTAATTGTAATGTAAATCTGATATTAATTAGTGCATTAATTGTATTAAAGACGGTTTTCATTACCTCCCTCATTTCCATAACATGTAAGCAGGCTCCTATAAATAGGGAGCCTAACAGTTAATAAAAGACTTCTTCCCTTGAATCGTCTCTATAGAATTTTGGGATTGAACACCCTAAATGTGGTGCGGTGAGTGTGGACAAGCCACATACGAGAGGCAAAGCAAATTACGATGGAGAATCCTCATAGAGAAACATGACATATATGGAATTCAGTAGAGAGACGATACGTCGAGACATACAAAAGGAGGTTCAGGTGTTGCTAAAGCAATTAATAAACCAGTTTGAGGCTCTCCAGGTGACCATGACTCAGCAAAACGTCCAACCGCCACCATTGGAGGGAGAGTCTCAGGGAACCCGACGCCAATGAGCTCTGCTTCACAATCCTTCAGCGCCCAATGATCGGGTCGGTGGTCGACCAATCAAATGATCGAGGGATTCTCTACAAGTAAACAACACATCATCTACACTGATAGTCCAACATTGGGTCAACTGAGTGGGAGTGCTCGTCCAGGCAGCTATAGGGAGTGTTTTTTCCTGCAGAGTCCTGAAAACCGTACCTCCAGCGAAGTTGAGACTTCCTCACTTCAATCCTTATATTAGAATGTGACCCGACTGACCATCTAGCTTCTTTCGAGTCATTATTTAATGTCCTACGGATCGATGATGTCATAGAGTGCTGACATTTTTTAATCAATGGCGGTTGATCTATCAAGCTGATAATCATGCAATGCATATAACACATGCAAAACACACATTATGTAAGTGAATTTGGTTGTTCGACTTGCTAGTTCAACTGAGGTGGTAAACCAGGGGCAACGTAGCCAATAGCCTCAGTCTAGCTAAGATGGTCGATCAGACTAAACTGTTTGGTTGACCAGGCTGGGGTGGCCGGCCGAACCTAGTGGTCGGTTGCCCGGGCCGGGGCTATCGGTCAGACCTAAGTATAATTCTTACAGAGCTTGGGTAGTCAGTCTAAGCAAAGTGCAATATGTGAAATGTAACATATAAATCACACGTAATTGGCTAATCAATAGGCATATGGTCGGGGTGGCTAGTATCGGCGACCAATTTACCTAGTGTGAGTGACCAAACTCATTGTGACACCACATACAAGGCATACACATAACTAGCCAAGTAAGAGGCATATTGTCAAGCCAATCGGTATTGTTCAACTAATTTAATCACGCGGGTGATGAACAATCAATTGAGCCAATCATGACTGAGTGACCAGTCTTACCTGTCTTGTGTGAGTGACCAAATCAACGAGCATACAATTATACAATGCAATGTGCAAGATGCAATACACATCCATCGTGACGTACATCATGATATGATGCAATTGATCACAATAAATAGCAAGTGAAACTTAACTAACACTCTTATGTAAGCAGCCGGGGTTTTAACTTTTAGATATGCAACTTAGCCACCTCTGGTATTGGCTAGAAACATAGAGAATTTCTTCCTATGATTTCTCGTAGGAGAAGTCCTTCTCCACTTGTAGAACGAAGTAGCTACAATGCTTTTTCCATCCTACAACCCCTCCACGATATTATAGAATGGACTAGCCAAAAAGCTTTTCCCATTCTTCAAGATTTGACTATTCCAACCCCTCTAAGGAAGGCTGGAAGTGCCAAAGCAGTGGGTAATTGAAATTCTGACCCACTAGGATTTTGATCTAGGTTTATACCAGGAAGTCGCTTTGATTCACAAAGAATTTGGTCACGGATGTGCTTCCTAACCTAGGGCTTCCTTTAGAAAATCAATAACATAAGCATCACATTCTCTGCAAAAATCCTAGGGCTGGCTAAGAAAAAAAATGTAAAGAGCTTTAGGGAATCTCATCACCACGGTGGTTGATTGACATTCCAAGCTTATATCTCGGATGAAGCTCTCCTAAAGGTAGGAGTAAAGCCTACCCAAGTTCTTACCCAAAGTAATGGGGAAACTCTCCTCACTAAAGAAATCATCGAGAAATTTCACCAGAGTTGTGCTTCTTCAATGTAGATTGAAGTTCTCATCACCATAAAACATAGCCAAATTATTCTTACCTCCAAGCTAGGATGAAGTCTTCCTAGTCTAATCCACCAAAGAGTTCACCAGAAAGGTCGCCAGAGAAAGAAGGAAGAAGATGATGTAGGAGAAATTAGAAGGAAACCCACTTCTTGGCCTACTCCCTAAAGAAGAAGATGATGGATGTTTCACCACTTGACTTCCTCACTCTAAGCTCCCAGGAAAACCCTAAACTCCTAGAGGAAGAAGATGGAGCTCCCCTTTTCTCTCTCAAGCACTCAAAGGCTCATCTCAACTCTATGAAAGGTGGAGAATGAGTGTTGATAGAGGAGAATAAGGTAGAGATGTGAGGTTAAACCAACTTCCACCATGAAAATCCCAAAGTGCCCCTAATTTGCCCAAAAATGGATAATGAAGGCATTTAGAACATGATAAAAAGAGGTTAATCCCCCAGCTTCTTACAAGCCCAAGGAGATTTCCCCAAGTTCAAGAAGGGCCCACAAATTTGGCTCGAGGTGGCATGCTTCCCTATGGTCGTTAGACCAAATTTTGAAACTTAGGTGGGCCACGTGGTCACACTAAGCCTAGGCATAGTCACACCATTCTAGACATGGGGTTGGTGTGGTCACACCAACTCCCTAGTGTAATTATGTTGGGCTTATTATCATGTGGCGTGGCCACACAACCTTTAGGCGTGACCATGCTAAAGTTGGCTTTTACAAAATTGAAGTAAGACTCAATGTGGTTGGTCATCTTACAACATAATTATGCCTTGGGCTTTGGCTTGTGGCTTGTTCACGCTACATCCAGGAGTGGCCACACCAAAAACAACCCCTTTCACCCCTATAGGGAGGGGTTAAGCGTGGCTCCACTTGATTTGGGTGTGGCCACACTAAACCCTTGAGGGTAATTTTTTGCTCTGGAAGTCTGCCAATTGCACTTAAAGACATGAAAAGTTCAGAGTGATTGAATTGGACCACAAATGCCTCAAAATGATCTTTCAGCTTTCCTTATAAATGGGAAGCTTCACAGATCGATGATAGTTGTTATCAGGCACAATTAGGATGGGGTAAACCCTAATCTTGAGATGAAGTGCATTTGGTACTGTCCCTATAGAATCTATGAGCTAAGGGAGGGCAAGTATGAGCACCACACACGCCCACAACATCTCAAGGGCATTTGGTACTTGTGACATCAAAAATCGATGCCAATAGATAAGTTTCTCCGCTGAGCATTGCAAGAAGGGGATTTTATTGTCTCATAGCTGCTATGGTGCTTTCTGAAAGAGATTTCTAATGCAACTAAGATGAAATTATCTAAGGAACCTCATCCCCTTAAAAATTATTAGAAGTTTCAAAATTTTGAGGTGGTGATCTTGACACCATCCGAATATGAGCTAGCCCATTCTTATAGGTCATGAAAGATTGAGCTTGAAAAGATCGACCACCTCTTAGGTAGACACAAGAAGGTGAATTACTCCTTGATCAGAATGCATAGACTTTGCATGTCTTTTTAGTGGGGACTTTGGTTCCTGTAGAAGAAATCATGAAGCTGCATACCTTCTAACAATGAGGAGGATGTTGTAATAGATCATTGTTTTCTTCTACTAACCTATTGCAACTTCTGTAATAGTGTTTGTTGGATGTTATTGCTTTTTTAGTTACATGATGTGACATTATTACACGATGATAATGTGTTTATCTGTATGTATTTTTCTTGCTTGATTTTGTAAAAAATTTAATGTTGATTTAAATATTACTTTTGTCTTTCATTGAGCTATGGTTGCCCCATTTTTTGTGCATTTATAATGTGTTTTTGTCGAAATTATAAGCCAATGTCACTTGAATATTGGGCCTTCAATAAGAAATTTTGACTTATTCTTGGTTTTTTAGTCAGTGTACATCCTCTCGACATCTACAACTTTTAATCGAAGAAGTTAATTTTAATTTATGAGAGATGTAATACATGTCATAGGTTGTATAGTTGAAGATGCTTAATAAAAATAACCTGAATTATAATAGATTCTAAAGAAAAATCTATTAGAGATGTAAGATCCATCCAAGATTGTATAGCCAAAGATGCTTGATAACGTTAACCTATATTGGAGCAAAGCGAAAAGAGAACTAATTAGGGATGTGTGATTGTTCTATGTCGTATAGCCAGAGATACTCAACAATGTTAACTTGTATTGGACAAAGTTTAAAGGAGAATCTATTAAGGATGTAAGACCCATTCTAGGTTGTATAGCAGGAGCATTTGCTTGATGGTATTAACCAGTGATGAAAAAAGTTGCATGAAATCCATCCAAACTTTTTGATCAATCTAAGGTTGTTAGTTAAAGCTTCTATTTTATAACTATAACTTGTGATGGAATAGGTTTAGTTGATTTTTCTTGGGAATGATTAAGACTAGAATGAGGTTTCAAAAAATGTTGCGTACTTCTCGAGACTATGTGTAGGTTAAAATTGATAGTATTTTTTCTTATAAATAAGATTATCGTCACACGCTAGAGTGATATTTGATAGCAAGCTAGTTGTTGTTTTTAAATTATTTGTTCCCAACAAGGGCATTATTCACATAAGCTTGTAAAGTAGCCCATTTATCAAATTTTGAAGATATATGCTTTTTAATCAAGTGAGGAAGAACTCCAATATGATGGGGATGGGGTACTAAGAGAGAGGCATTTGTGATAAATGTTTCCCTCAGTTTAGAAGCAGTTCTTGAATACTTGGTGTCTGAATGAAATGTGGGAAGACTATGCCACAACAATTTTTCCTAGAATATCCTTCATGACTACAGTGAAGGTTGCCTTAGCTTGAAAATGTGTTTTTGTAGACTTGATGTCTGAATGGGATGTAGGAATTTTACCTCACAACAATCGTGCCTGGGACGTTGTTGTGAACAACCTTTAGAGACTGTACTGAATGTTTATTTCCTACATCAAAGAATGTTTCAGAGTTGCAAAGTAGGTTCATTTTCAGTTGGATGATAAATATCATTGTAAAATAAAGTAGGGGCTCGGTGTCTCAGACTTGAATATATTGTCGAACATGACTTTGCTTCCCACAAATGACTCTAAATTGATGTGTGTCAAAAGCTCCATAATGGTAAAGTGACCATTTAGCATGTTAGTATTGAAAAAAATATAACAAACACTTGATTAATTAAAGAAAAGTATGTAGAAGGAGATGCTACGGTTTATTTGTGGAAAACCCTAAGAAGGGAGAAAAATCATAGAGCTTGGTCTAGTTAAAATAATCTAGTATTTAATGGCATGTACACATGTTCTCTCTTCCCTTGATTTAGAAAGGATGGAATTAGAAATTTTTAGTACAATTATATTTCAGTAATAATAATGGTAGTAGGCTGAGAAGGTCGTCTTCAATTGCTACGGAGGCAATAGTCCATCGTGAATAATGGAGACAGTGGTTGTAGCTTTAAATTATCATAGAGGTCATATTTAAAAGCCATGATAGTGGTTAGCTAAGTGGGTCATAGATGGTTGCTTCAAATCGGTTGGCCATAAAGGTCCTATTAGGGAGTTGCAGGTGTTGTGGATCACATAAGTTATTGTTGGCCACAAAAGCTATAGTGGTGAGTTACAATGAACTCAGTAGGCCGCAGAAGCCAGAGTTAGGAGTTGTATGAGTGATCATAATGTTCATAGGCTATAAAAGTTGGAGTTGGGAGATGCACGAGCTGTGGATTGTGTAAGACATAATTAGTTAGACAGGTCATACCGAAGAGTTGTATTAATGTATGTAGGTTGTAGATGATGGAGTTGGGAGTTTCATGAGCCGTGATAATGTAGGAGATAGGAGCTACACTAGTTGTGTTAACGTTCATAGGCTCATAAGCTAAAGTTGGGAGTTGTACAAGCTATGATAACATCTGTAGGCAATAGAGAATGGATTTTGGAGCTGCATGAGATTTCATAATTTCCATAGGCAGCATAGGTCGCATAGGCCAGAGTTGGGAGTTTTAGGAGCTGTAATAATATATGTAGGCCATAAAGGTCAAATTTGAGAGCTACACAATCTATGATAATGTCTGTAGGCCACAAAGGTAGGAGTTGGGAGCTGCTAGAGTTGTGATAACATTCATAAGTCATAGAGGCCGAAGTGAGAGTTGCCCGATCTATAAATCACATAGGTTGTAGAAGCAGGGTTGAGAGTAGTATGTGTTGTGATAACAAATGTAGGTCATAGTGGCCAGAGTTGAGAGTTGCAAAAGTTGTGATGACATATGTAGACCTTAGAGGCCAGAGTTGGGAGTTGCATGAGCAGTGGACTGCATAGATAGTAGGGAACAAAGTTTGAAGCTACATGAACTCTGATAACAAATGTAGGTTGTGGAGACAAAATTTAAGAGCTACACGAGAATATTCTGAGCATATTTTGAGTATGGTGGTTGTAAGCAATTATTGCAGAGTGCATCGTTGCACCATATTTGAGGTGCATTATTATACCGTTATTGGGATGCATCGTTGCAATGTATTTGGTGTATTGTTACACCATCTTTGGCTGTATCATTATACCATCTTCGAGATGAATCGTTGCATTGTGTATTAGACAACATACTGCTCTGCCTAGTGTTTTACTGTGTTAAAACTTATGTTGGGTTTCCACAACGAGCATTGTGATTCCGTAAAGGACTTTACTTCAAGAAGCATATAGCGACCAATGGTGCTTGACAAGGTCGAGTGCTCGGGGAGCGATGGTTGACGACGTTTGGTGACTGTAGGAGCAAGCAACGTTCATTAGACTATCGATGTAGATTAGGGGTTCAAGTTCTTCTCTAAACTTCAGTATACCTCTGGTTCAAGGTCTTGATCTTCTCTCAAGAAGGGAGTAGGGCTCTATTTATAGAGTCTAAGAGAGGTCTCTTTGCAAATAAGGAAGGAAAATGAAGCACTCCATCAAACAACTCAAAAAGGTTCTCTTGATCAAACGCTATTCTGTGAACATTTGAGTTCCTTAATCATGTTTGAATTAAGTGCTCTCGAGCTCATTATATTTGTCTTGACAAGTCGCTTGATTTAACTATAAGCTTATCAAATTTGGAAATCTATTTGACCTTCTAATTTTGCATCAAAAGCTTCAAAAAACTGTCTTAATGGCTAGATTTGGGCTTGATTCGACATTGATTGGACTAATCTTGGTGTCATTGTGTTTATCTCGCCGATCCAATCAGTTTAACTGTAAGTTCACTGAAATTAAAGTTCTAAATGAGTTTTAATTAAAACTTGAACATTCCCTGCTAAGTAGTTACATATCTCTCCAGATAAATTCCGATTAATGAAATTTTACAGATAACTTAACAAGAATATTCTGACATTTTTTTTAATTACCTGAGATTTAACTTATTAAATTTAATTTAAAAGTATATTATAGATGGAATATTTGCATAGCATAAATTCTAACACAATCTAATGATCCCCAAAGCAATCATCAAAATCCATATCACAATAATTCAAGCAATTATTTTTCCATTATTTAGTGACAAGTAATCAGCATTTCTAAATGTTAACACGCAATGATTATTTTTTAAAATTCTCAATGCTTTTAGCCGAATGATGAAGCAGAATAAATTAAATCATTTTAAAATGTTAAATTTAAAAATATTAAATTTCTTTAAACTAAGAGAAGAAAAAAAAAACAATTTTTTATTTATTTATATGCTTTATAGTTAATATAATTTGTTAAAAATTTCTATTATTTAATTTTTTTCAAAAAATACAGCCAAAAGTCCTTAAAATAAGATTCTAAACCTTCTTCGAAACCACTGGTCTACATTCGGAGGAGACGACAGAGACACAAGGCATGTGAAGGAGTAAAGGAGTTCATGGGACTGTCAGCTCACTACAAAGCTTGACAGGAAAGTTTCATAGAACCAACAACATAAGCATCACGGAATACAAGAGTAAGTTTTGCCCAAAATAAACTTTAAGATGTATTTCTCATAGGAAAAATAAATAAATAAACAACGGTGTATCAAAAATGTGTTAGCAAGAATTTTGAGACAATTTAACGGTCCCGATCAAAAGATAAATGATGAAAATCCCTCATACGAAAAGGCACAAGTCCTCATGAATCCGATAAGTTGAAGGCAACCAGCTGACTGATGACCAGTCTACCGAAGGGCCGACCACTGACCAATGGTCAAATGACCAAAGGACCAACCAAGCCAACCAGTAACAGGCATCCACCCCAATGACTGGTCAAAGGTCTAGCTCTCTAACAATCTCACAAGTACCAAAGTGAAGAAGCTCTCTCAACAGCTCTCCCAAAGATCTCTAGAGATCACCAAGAAATCATAACCAAGCAAGCCGAGCGGCCTCCTTAAGGCTATCACGCTCAAAACTGACCAACTTCTCAGAGTGAGAGTGAAGGCCGACCAATGTCCAAACAAAAAAAATAATAAACATAAACCAGCTCTGGTATTTGATCAATTACATTTATAATGTGACAAAGTAATTTTATTAAAATCAATTCAAAATTATTTTCTGTTAATCTAACACGAACTTAATTTAAAACGAATCATAATTTAGACAATTTAGATGAGCACAGCTCCCGAACAAACTCACACCTCGTCAACCCTTAGGAAGCGCAGTAAACTGTGGTCTGAAGGGTATCGACATTGCAAGGTGGGCCTCATTGACTATTTCTGTTCTTCATGAGAGTGCATGTGGCACGGTGGCAACACGGAATTAGAGAATGGTTATGAAAAAATCTTAAGACATTTAGTTATCGAATTTTAATTGCCAATAATTTTTAAAATATTGAATTGGTGAAAATATCATAATTAATTTATTATCACACCATTTAAACAATGAAAAAATCTTAAGACATTTAATGTTTGCTACCCACTGATCTAAAAATACAAAAAGGACAAAAAAATAAAACAAAGAATTAAAGTAAATCAGCACAAACTAGAGACATAAGAACCGAATGAACTTCTTGGGAAATGATAGTAGTTCGGAGATAACTCCCCAACTTAGCTGCTCAATCTGGCACCTTGTTACCTTCTCTTTTTGTATGTGTTCATAGCATGTTTAGATCTTTTGTTAACTCCACAATCTTCTTCAATTGAATATTAACACTCAAATATTGTATTGCCCTCCACTTGCAGGACTTCCAAAGGAGTAGAAACTCTGTTTATATATTTATAAATTTCCATCCATGATGTTTAGTAAACATTAAGCCAAAAAGCATCGAATCTGCTTTAACCACAAGAGGTGAGAAAGGCACAAATGGGGAAGCAAACCAACAAATGACCGAACCAAGGAAGTCCCTACAGACTCCAACCTCCAACCATGCTTGCATAATTGCTCCTTCAACAGTCATCGATGTTAATCTTTATATAAGAAGTCATCGGTTTTGCACAACGCACTAAATATTGCTTACCAATTTCATGTTAGGAAAAGAGTGAGATTATCAGAGATTATCATAAATACTTTTCAATAGTCCAACACTGAATCCATTAAAAGTCAGTGTATTAAAAATGTAATTAGTAATCATACAGAAAGTTTGATTAATATTAGGAACCTCTTCATGATACTTGTTCCTATTACACACAAACCAATGAACCAAAATACAATTGAAGGAATATTATTGAACAAAGGATGACCAAAGGACTGTCATGCATCAAAGATATCCCAACAATTATTATAATTACCAGCATGTCAGTTCTTACCCAAAAAAATTGTAACCTTCCTCCAAACCCGCTTCACAAATTGGCACATAATAAAGAGGTGATGAATAGAATCTTCATCAGCTTTATGTAATAAACATCATGAGGAAATTTTAAGCTCTTTAAGTTTTAAAATATTGTCAGTACAAAGCAGATTATGAATAATTCTCCAAGTAAAAAAGAATTGAGATGGTTTAATCCTCCTATTCCAACTCCAGGACAGATTCAAACCTTGATACGATTGAATGGAATTAACAAAAGTTTTAGCACAAGTTTCTCCAATATTTCCTTTGTCTTTGGGAATATCAAGTTTCCCTCTATTAATGGGAATATTGGAGATGAATTTCACGTCATCTCTTTTTATTAATTTCTTTAACATACCAATGTTCCACCCATTATCAGTCCAAAGCTCATTAATTTTCAAATTTATATTTGAAGGACCCCAATAACAGTCAAGAAGTTTTCTGTTTCCAAGTCAATCATCAAACCAAAAAGAAATCTTTCCAACTATAATATCCAAATTGATGAGATTCTTGATATCTTTAGAAACACAAAACATGTTTTTCCAAATGTAAGAATCTGATTTAGCAAGATAAAGTGATAAAGAATTCTTACCATTGCAATAGTTAGCCATTAAAAGTTGGGACCAAATAGTATTATTTTGTCTAAACCTAAACTAGAGTTTCATATGGTTAATAAGTAAGGAATTAGAGAGAATCTTAAAACCAATACCCCCTTTATCAATAGGGTTAAAAACTTTAATCCATTTTTTCCAGTGGACGTTATGCTTTCCGTTAGAGTCCCATAGAAATTTATTAAATAGATTTTCCACCCTATGCATAAAAGTTAACGACACATTCATTATTTGCATAACATACAAAAGAGAAGAAGTAAGAATGCTTTTAATTGTGCTTCTTCCCTCAAATGAAAGAAATTTATTCTCCCAATTAAGAATTCTATTCTTAATTTTGTCATGCAAATTAGAAAAAAGAGCTTGCCTCTTACTGATCTTATCTAAAGTGAATCCCAAATAAGTTATGTGAAGATTATCCTTAAGAAAACCAGTAAAATCAACCATCCAGTTCTTATTGCTAGGAGAAACATACTTAGAACAATAAATATTTCATTTATAAGTGTTAAAGGTCATACCAAAAATATCTTGAAATAAGGTGATCTCATTCCAAACTCGCTCAATGGACTTTTTATTCCCATTAGTAAATATAATTAAATCATCAACAAAACATTAGTGAGAGATGTCAATTTTGCCTTTATGATAATAGTGCATGCCAGGATTTTTATGAAATAGCTTATTGAGACATTTAGAAAAATAATCGAAGGCAATAATAGAAAGAAAGGTGATAAAGGATCACCTTGTTTAATACCCCTACTAGCTTTGAATAAGCAACTAGACTTACCAATTACTAAAATAGAGTAATAATTATTATCCAAAATTCTCTTAACAATACTA
>NEWO01000280.1:261047-296338 GCA_003013225.1 Phalaenopsis aphrodite | reverse complement strand
AATCCTCGTGCAACGCTAAGACAATAATCTATTACTCAACCACCATGAATTTTTAGCACGCATCAGTTTGGCGTCGTCTGTGGGAAAGTTTCAATCCCACAACTAAAGTACTTACGCAGTTTACTACATGACAACCAAACACAATATTCGTGACAACGGAGCATCCCGCTCCAATACCAATCATTCCAGGGAGCAGTCACGAAGCCAAGGGCGGCATGCTTCTTCATCTTCTGACCTTGGAAGACGCCTTCATGCAAATGAAGGCGTTTCACGTCCTTCTATAGAAGATTGAATGCGCAGAATGGATGAGTCTCAACTAGAGATCCTACAACTCCTACGTGGGGCTCAACAGTCACTGCCTACGCCATTGGAGGAAATTCATTTATCATTAACTCCAAGACCTATGAGAAACATACCGTTTGGAGGAACTCGTACCAACCGGCCTCCTCAACAAGAAACATTTCCCCTGTCAGGTTGTGACACTGAACTCCTAGATACTGCAAGTTCCACTCATCCACCTCGTGCAGCTCATTCGACATTGCCACATCTTCCTGTCATTTTGGATGATATCATTCGTAATAAACTATGACGCCTCGTCCGGGAAGAGTTCTCTGTAGAGAAAAAGAATTGCTTCTACACTCATTGAAACATCCATGAATTCTCTCTCTTAGCGGATGCAGTCTTCCCACACCCCATCCCAACAAGTTTCAAGCTTTCGAACATTGACACGTATGAAGGGATAACAAACCCCTATGAACACATTGATCATTATCGAATTATGATGCACATTCAACGTGCCTCTGATACACTTATGTGTCAGGTTTTCCCTGCTACTCTTAAATGATAAGCTCGAACATGGCTCTACTCTCTGCCAAGGGGCACTGCAAACACCTTTAGTGAGCTTTCCAGACTGTTTGTGGAACAGTTTGTAGAAAACAAATGGATCATCAAGGATTCATCCCATCTCTCATGAATTCGTCAAAGCAAAGGATAATCACTAAAGGATTACTTCCGCAGGTTTTCTACTGAAGCCCGATAGATTCTGGGAGTACATCCGAAATTACTAAGAGGAGTCTTCCTTGTGGGGCTCCACTCATGACCCTTCTACTCATCATTGATGCGGGAGATAGTTCATTTTTATGCTGAACTTGTTCACCTTGTTGAGGTTTAAATTTTTTTGCATATGATGCCATCATTGCTCACAAGGAAAGGCAAGCGCAAAAATAACGTCGGGGATACCAATAAAATCTCACAGCAAAAAAGGTTCAAACCACACGGGAATCGTGAGCAACGACCAGAAAAATAATTCACGTCACTGAACACGTCACGTGTTAACATCTTAATGACAATCAAGAATTAAGAGACTCGCAAGTGGCCAAAGCCGTTATGAAATCCAGATGGTGGTGATCAGTCTCAATATTGTCATTTTCACCGAGCAAAAGGACATTCAACAGAAAGATATTTTCAATTAAAGGAAGAAATTAAATGTCTAATACATCAAGGTCACCTGGGTCGTTACTTATAAGAATAACGTGAGGGGAACCAGAAGAGAATCATTGGAGTTATCAAATGAAGAGTATAGCTCCAACTCATCTTACCTGAGTAAAAGAATGACTTATAAACTCTTAATTTTATTTTAACCAAATTTTCATGTTACTTTAAAATGTCATTTCATTGAAATTTTCTAATTTTCTCATGAAAGATATTTGTGTAGAAAGCCCCCTTGAGGATGAGAAGCTACCATGCCCCAAAAAGTCAAGTCCAAGAGGCAAGACTAGACGAGAAGATACGGTACTCCTAAAAGTGAAGCCCAAACGACAAAACTCAATGAAAAGCTACCATGCCCCTCGAAGACGAGCTTAAGAGAAAAGTCTAGATGGGAAGCTAGTAGTGGACATGATTCTCACTAGAACGACTCCATGAGAGCAAGTGGTCGGCAGGGTCTCCACTCAAAGACCTCAGAAAGCTACGAGTCTCAGAAGGCACAAGTGCATAAAAATTCCTCAGAAGGCAACGAGCCTTAGGAGGATTTTGCACAATTAAGAAGCCACAACAACTATGGAAGCAACAAAAAAAATACATCGTTATCATCTACAATTGCAACATCAAATGATTAAAAATGCTACAAATACCAACATATACATGTACAAGGGCTACAACAAATCAGTTCATCTTCAATTAGAGTTGGCATCGCCTTTCTAAAATTCCAGTAATTCTGATGATTGTCAAGGGGTCTCCAGATATCGTTACCACATAAGCATAAAAATCTCTCCCTCATGGCGAGGCGAGAAAACTACATCATATCTTCATCAATTTCAAAACGTGCAAGAGAGACACGAGAATCTCCTCCGGAATATGTGATGCTCCGTCGCAACTCTTTGCTGCAATATTTCACCTCAACACTTTGCTGCAATGTTTCACCGCAATATTTTGCCGCAAAACTTTGTCGCAACTCTTCGCCGCAACACGTCGCCGCGACACACCGCCGCAACGCCTCGTCTCGACCCATAGCCGCGACACCCCGCCGCGACGCTCTTCACAACACGTCGCCGTGGCACACCGTTGCAATGTCTCAGGTCGCTCCGAGTCTCTCCGCGCCACATCGCCGCAACGCATCGCTGTACCGCACCGCCACAACATGTCGTCGCTGCACACCGCCGCAACGCATCACGTCGCCTCGATGCCACGCGTCCACGCTTCTTTGCAACGCTTCGTCGCAACTCTTCGCCGTAACTCTTCCCCGCAACTCTTCGCAGCAACTCGCACCGCTGCGACGCTGCACATCAACAAGTTGCCTCGCTGTGATGCCCCTTCACGACGCTCCGTCGTAACGCGTCGCCGTGACGCACCGTCGCAACGCCTCGCATTGCCACGACGCCCCGCCGCGACGCACCGCTACGTCGCCCCGCCACGACGCACCGCCATGTCACCCCGCCATGACGCACCGCTGCAGTGCGTCGCCGCGACGCACTGCCGCAACCCGTATTCGCGGCACCTTACTACAACGTGTTGCCGTGACACGCCGCCGCAGCGCATCATCGCGATGCTTCGCCGTAAGACGTCGTTGGACTCTACCCTCTCTTTTAGCCCTATTTATAGTCTGAAAAAAAGAATTGAGTCATTAAATGCTCATTAATAAAAATAAATAAATAATAAATAATAATAAAATTTCGGCTCAAGCACCTCTTCACGGATCCCGCTTCGCTTCCGTTTCAGGCGGTTAGAATTCCCAAATTAATTTTTGTCGAGGAAATTTCAGTTATGCATGTAATTAAAAGGTATTATGCAAGCAAAACCAAAGATTATCAAAAGCTGTGGCAGCATTGCGTCAAAAATAATATATATATATTTATATATAATAATAATAATAATAATAATAATAAGAAGAATAAGAATAATAATAATAATAATAATAATATATGAGTATATGTTGAATCCTCGTGCAATGCTAAGACGATAATCCATTACTCTACTACTTTATCTTATCAAAATGTTCAACTTGCCTATTAGGGTTAAACTTAGAGCTTTGCTCGTTCCTAATCTAATTCCAAAAAAATTCAATCTCAAAACATATCATGATTATTTTCTTTTGACACATCAATTTTGACACTAAATTTGAGTCTTTCAATTAGAGGAAAATTCCTCAAGCAACTCCACCGCATTAAGAAGTTCGCAATCACTTCAATGCAAAATAAGAAACTTAAAATATATTTATATGAAGGCGAAATCATAAAAATAATTGAACTTTTTAAAGATATATCGTTTTTATTCTGTCCTCCCGAGTCGATCTGGCCCACTTCGACCTAATTCAATGGTGACCACACCTTATGAGTTATATCAGAAATAAAATATTCATATGCCACCGTAATCATAGGAAAAGGCCGCGTAAATCATTCCGAAATATTGCCCTTCATATCTAGATTCAGCGCCGCCTGGCCAAGACAGCGAGTTCTCTTAAAATATTTAATTAAAATAAAATTAGATAATTATTTCTTACATCTATAACTTTTAATTTTATCTATTATTATATTTTATCGCTTCATTAAATTAAATCATAAAATAATACTACTTATTTAAAATAATAAATATACTTAAATTATTAGACAGTGAAATCAAATTATTAAATTAATTTAATTGTATATTTATTAACATCTAATTGTCTAATTTTGTTGTCTAAAAATTTAGCTTATTGAATAATTTACTGATAAGCTGATTAAAAAAAATCTGTTGATAAGCTAGGTGTCGTGGCTATTACAAATTTTTATTTTTTTTGAAAAAATTAGATCACAGCCAGAAAGCTGCCAGTAGGTGCGGTGTGAAAACACAGTTTAACCAAACAGATCAGGTGTGTTTTCAAAACGCCACCACACCAAATAAGCTGCCCCAAATCTCATTTTTATTTCAAGTTTTTAATTATAATATTTGATAATTTAATTCCATTGAAGGATACAATTAGTATTATCTATGTACGAGAATATTTTAATAGAAGCTTTTTTTTCATTTTAATCTCGGATAAAAATTAGAAATTAATTTACGCGTTTCTATAATAATTAAATTCATTAAAAACTCTAAATTAATAAGCATACATTGCTGGATTGATAAAATTAATGTAAATAAAACCTGATATAAATAAATATTAAAAAATTATATAAATTTTAATAATTAAAGTAACACCTACGCTTGGGAAAAATTATAAACAGAATTATAGCAAATAATATTCATAAAAATCTGATTCCGTGGGAATTTAGAACAGGCAGAGACTCGTGACGCAGTCATTGACTGTTTGTTCGCCTGTTCTTTGCTGGAGCTGAGAAAGGAGTAAGAACTCTGCACATTGGATCTTCTATAACTCCATGAACTTCTCGCAGAAGATAATGGGATTTTAATGGAAAGTCCTTCTATCATTTGATCTGATAAAGTTGGGATTCTTTTGGGTACTGCAACCTTTCCTTCTTCAAGTATAGAGCAAATTTTTTCAGTATTTTTTTTTTTTTTGGAAATTTTGTTGGTTTTCTGAATTCTCTTGTTCCTTCTGAGTTGTAAGAATGGGCTCCATTGAATCATTAAGGATCGAATTATGAATAGTACGATTCTAGATGCATTATTCTGCTACTTTCTGAACTGGTTCTATAGTGGGAAAGTCCAAGCTCTGAGAAGTTACCTTTCTGATTCCCTTCGCTAGCATTGTTTTTATGAGCTTTAATGGCTGGCAAACGCGGTTATCTTCAATATACCTTTTTCTGTTGTCATAAACCCTTTTCTCTGTTACCTCTTTTGAGCAATTTTTGAAGGAAGTGAGTCGGGTTCCATAACTTTTGCATTTTTTCCTTCAGGGCTTCTTGAATTAGGTCTCTGCAGATTTCACATTGGGAATTTTCTTGCTATCAATGTCGAGGCCGCTTTACCGGGGATTCTCCGGCGGCTATGGAAAGCTCTCCGGCTGTGAAGACTCATTTGATAAGATCTCTCAACAGAAGAATTTCTCTAAGAATGGACTAGGTCATGAGCTTCCAAGTCCTTACGGAACAAGTAGAAATCGGCAAAACTTGACGCTTAGCTTGCTGAAGTTTGGTCTTGCCCTAATTGTTTTCGTTGCAATTTGGGGTTCACTCTACTGGATTGCATATATCTCCAATGCCTCACAAGTTAACATCTATAGAGGTTACAGGCGGGTACAAGAGCAGCTCGTTGCGGATCTCTCTCTCGTGGAAGAGCTCGCTAATGGAGTTGGCAAGCTCAGAGAGATTGAATTCTGCCCACCTGAGTTTGAGGATTATGTTCCATGTTACTATAATGTTTCAGAGAGTTTAGATTCAGCAGATACCGATCGGCAGATTGAGCATGAGAGGAAATGTGATCGTGGATTTGGAAAGGGGCTAACTTGTTTGATTTTTCCACCGAGGAGTTACAGGATTCCATTGAGATGGCCGACAGGAAGGGACTTCATTTGGAAGGAGAATGTGAAGATTACAGGGAAGGAGTTCTCATCAGGGAGTTTGACGAAGAGGTTTGATAGTTTTTCTTCTTATTTCGTGAAGATTTATGCATCAAAATTTAGGTTTTTGATTTTATTTAAATTTTCATTGTAGGATGATGGTGGAGGAAGAGCATATCTCTTTTCACTCTGACTCTTTAATGGTTGATGGAGTAGAAGACTATTCACATCAGATAGCTGAGATGATTGGGCTTAGAAATGAGTCAAATTTCAATGAAGCTAGGGTAGGTCTTATCCTTTTGAACAAATTTATTTTTTATTTTTCGCCTTTGATGTGATTCCAACCAGGAGGGTGAAAGGGGAATTTGATATTGAAAAGTTAAAAAGGTTGCGGCGAATTGGTATTACGTATTAGAGCTTCAGGAGAATATATCACTTTCGAAAAATTATAATTAACGATTCCATCATGCTTTTCTGTAAAGAGGTTTAGAATAGAAAAAGATGGGGGAGAGGACTGTTTAATTTAGAGCCTATTATTGAACTATCAATCATTTTTTTTTTAATTATAACTTTATATGTGGATTTGTTTCTTGTTGTTTATTCAAAGATTTTTGTTGTTTGTCCTTTTTATAAATGTTATGAGCATGGGTAACTCTTTTTCTGAGAATTGTAACTTAGAAAAGGCAATGTCTGAAAACAGGCATTAAAAACGGGCAATCTGGATAAAGTATAAAGTTTAAAGCTAGAATGTATCGAAGATATAAAGTGCTAATTTTTTTTCAATCAGGAACATATTGTATAACTGGTAATCTCTGTTTATTTTGGGTGAAAGCGACAGAAATAAATTTGAACTACATTAATAATTATGTTTATATTTTATGGTTTGATTGGTTGTTTCTCACTGATTCTAGTGAATACTTGATGAAAAAAAGATTAGTGTAGTTCGAACCATTTGCCAGATCTTTTTTATTTGGTACAGTAAGCTTTTCTTTCCCAGCTGCAAATCACCATTTTTAAAGAATCTTTTTTCATAATTTTTTTTTCTGTGGAAATTGATCTTATTGATATCTATCCCATCCCTTTTCTCTGGCTAACATGATCCAACATGATCTTTGTAAAAAAGAAATGATTTTTTTGTCAAAATCGGCTGGCCAAGAGTGCTAGCCAAATGATGCTATGAAATCCATTCCACAAATTTCATACAGGTAAGAAATGTGTACTGTTGTTTGTTGTTATTTTTAAGTTTAAAATTTTTTATATTTCCTTATAATTATTTTAGTGTTATGATGTGGTGCTTAATTTACTTGACAAATAGGATTTGAAATTAAGGAACATAGTTATTTACTTGTAGATAATTCATGGATAGAACTGAATTAATGTTTGTTAGCATATTGAAACAACTTATGCTAAATTTAAGCCTGTATTAGCTCCATATTTTGTTATAATACACTACATTATTATACTTATAAAAGGCAATTGATTGGAAGCTCTAGCATGCACTTTGGGTCCCTTGAAGGTGGCATTGGAAAGGGCTTTTTAGTGATGTTTCTACTTGAGAGTTAACTTTGCTAATCAACAGTAAACTTCAAGGAGGCATCTAAAAACTCAGTGTTCCGCGTTTTTTGCTAAAGTTAGGCAAGCATGACTGAGATAAATGGTAGTTGTTGGTCATTGATAGAGTTGGTGTTGATTGTTAATTAGTAAGGAAACTGACAACAAGGCGGCTAACTATAGAATATTTTTTGTAGGGACACATAAGTGAGTGATTTGGAATAAGCTAGCAAGGCAATTGACAAATTTTATGCCAAGCACTCATGGATTCTCTTGTTTGTTATATGCAAGAAAGGAAAGTGATAAGGGATTTAATGAGTTTTATATATATTATGGTATAAATATAATATTTAAATCATTTTTTGAGTTTGTCAGGGAAATGAAATAACAGAAGAGTGGGATTCTTGGGAAAGAAAGGAAGAAATAAAAGGAAAATACTTGTGAGTAGGTTTATTTATCTTGTATTCACCTTTAAAGTAGTTGAACTATATTTCATTGTGCGGCTTTGAAAATATGAGAAATTTGGTCTAATCATTTAAATCTTGTGGCCCTTTGTTTTATAGTGTTTATACATTTAATTTTTTTATGTTTTCGTTTAAGCCAATTCTCTTGTGCACACATTTTCCCCAATAATTGGTATAACAGCATGGCTTTGAGGTTTGAAATAGCAAAGTGGGAGCAATGGCTGTTGATAGTTAAAATTGATATGTTCAATGTTACAGAGCATTTGGAAATAGAAATACAAAGATCAAGGATCATCTGTATAAAACAAACTCTGGCCATCTTTCTTAGTGATGAAATTGATGACTCTGAGCCAAGAAGCTTTAGATCGATAGGGCAGATTGACATTAGGAGAATGTTGCTTTTAATTTGTTAAAAATGTTGTATTCAACAAATTACACAAGCTTATCATTACTGAAGTTATGGAAGCTATATCAAATATGCACAAGAAATCTCTTTATAGAGAATAATTTATAATTAATGAGTTCCGGATTGTAAAAGATGTGCTTCCGTAGCAGAATATATTAATAAATTCAATACGTTGAAATGCCATTTGCGTTTAATTGATATCAATTTCAAGACAAAATTCCTGATTTTTTACTTCTTGTCATTGCTTTTGCAAAGCTGTGGTACAAATATATTGAGGATTGTTAATCTTTGAGGGTCAATGAGGTTGAAGTCCAGTAATACCAATGACTATGACATAACGATATCCAGAGATGACAATTAGGTAGTTCTTCATTTGCTGCTTTGAGTCTTGAAAGTGGATGGAAAATTACAAAGAGTGTCAACAATTGAGCTGATTTATATCTTGAATTTCAAAACATTGCATGATGTAAATACTGTAACTAAAGGGATCTATGGTGTGTATTATTCTGAAGTGTTGATAGTCATGTTGATTCTTGGATCTCTAGTTTTTTCTTAACTCTGCTCCACAATAATTGTCTATTTCTAACTATTTTGCATGCCATACGAGAAAGTCGATATTGATAGTGATGAAACTTCAAATATAGTGAGAGTGATGCTTACAAAAGAAAAGAACAAGCACTTTGAATAAACCATGTAAAAGCTTTACAAGGTAAGTCATATTCATGATCAAAGAAAAATTTGATCTTAATTGGGCAGCGGGGTCAAGAAGGATATATCTCCAATTTTTGTTTTCATACTTTGAAGGTTATCACAGGCGTAAAAAAGATAAAAAATGATATTTTTGTAGTAGTCCAATGACACTTTATTTAGGTTTATGAATGAAACTATGAATGAAAGTTACATGCGGAATTGCTTGAGTTTTTTTGGGCGAATGTTGTCAGTAAGTCTATTTGATCAATAACCCTCAATTGCTTTGGGTTATAATTTACTTGCAGGGGGTGAATTGGAAAGGGGTTAAACTTTTCTCCTTCAAAGACTTTCAATCTTTTTTATATGCATATGGAATTTATTGAGAGTTATTTCATTAATGAGATGGGATGATTTTGGCTATTAATTTTGGGATGATCATCATTAGGATTATAAATGTTACTTTTAATGAAATTGTCATATGCAAGGGCAAGTTCATCAATGCAGCCTCCACATCTGAGAAAGTTGAAAAATCGGGGAGATGAATGAAGAGGGATATGCAAGTAGGTGGTCAAGTGACTAAGAATATGAAGATAAAAACATTGGTTATTATATGCTAATGGTTGAGTTGAGAAGAATTAAATGGATGTTGAGGCCTACGTATGCTCCCCTTTCTTTCATTACTTATTGTTGATAGATGCTAAGATAGAATGAGAAATGCAAGATATACAATTTCTAGTGGGATATACAAAGAAAAAAAAAAAAATTGTGAAGATAAATTTGAGAGGGAATTCTCATAATTTTTATTATTCATTATTCAACCCTAAGGTTACATATATAGGTAAACCAGTCCCTCCTAATTTACAATCTTACCAAATATATCTAGGCTAAATATGAAAATGAAATAATTCTGAAATAAACATATTTAGGAAGAGAATAAAACTAATTAAACAGTTTCCCAAATGGTCTCTACCTAATTGGAAGGTCGATTCTTCTATATTTCCACAACCCCTCAAGTTAGGTCATAGATTTTGTAGAGCCCAATCTTTGTATTAAACTCTTAAATGTTGCTTAATGGAGGAGCTTTGGTGAAAACATTAACAACCTGTTGGTGTGTCGGGAGCCAGCTTTGCTGTATAATTTCACAGTTAACTTTTTGAGAGATAAATTGCATGTCAATTTCAAAATATTTGGTCTTTTAATGATGCACAAGGTTTTTGGCAATATTGATAGCTTCTTGACTATTATGACTTACAAAACATTTGTGTAGGCTTATCAGAGGCACGCCCCAATTCTCTCAATAATTTTTTAACTCATCTCTTCACAAATTCCTAAGGTAGTTACCCTATACTCTAAATTTGCACTGTTTCTAGAGACAACGACTTGCTTTTTACTTCTACAGTTAATCAGATTTCTCCATACATACGAGCAATAACCTATTGTTGACTTTCTGTTAGTGTGTTCCCTAGCTCAACTTTGCATCAGTGTAGACTTCTACCTCTCTATTTCTAGTTTTCTCAAACAATAATCCATAATTAGTAGTCTTCTTGAGAAATTTCAGGATCCTTTACACCATTTCCAAATCTTTTCGTTTGCGTTATTCTTACGTTGGCTCATAGTATTGATAGAGTATGTAATATCTAGTCTAGTATGGGGTAGGTAGATTAGTTTTCCTACTAATTTTTGATATTTTTCTTTTATCCACAAATATATTTTCTTATCCTTTGTTAGATTTTTTGTGGGATCCTTTGGAGTATCGATTGATAGATTTGCATCCAATCATTCTAGCCTCCTTTAGCAAATCTACGATGTATTTCTTAAGTGAAATAAAAAGGACCTTCTTGGATCATGCTACCTTCGTACCTAAAAAATAACTCATGATTCTAAGGTTATTGATTTCAAACTCAGTGGCAAACACTTCCTTTATTTGAATTTTTTTTTTTCATCATCACGAGTTAGAATCATATCTTCAACATACACTATCAGTGCAATAATCTTACATCCCTGAATGTGTTTGATGAGCAGTGCATAATAAGCTTGACCTTAAAAGTATCCATTTTACTCATAGTCTTTACAAACCTTTCAAATCATGCTCTTTGTTGACTGCTTAAGACCATATATTGACTTTATGAGTTTGCATATTAGGCATTTGTCGGAATTATTCTCAAGTCTTGGTGATATCTTCATATACACATCTTTAAGTTTCAAGATCCCCATTCGTGAAGTTGTTTTTTATATCAAGTTAATGTAGTCCTCACCTCTCATTAACTGTTATTGAGAGAACTAGTGATCAGTTTTATAACTGATATGAATGTCTCTTTATAGTCAACCTCATAGGCTTGAAAGAAACATTTTGCAACTAGTCTTGTTTTAAATTTCTCAATACCATTGTCTGCTCTGTTCTTGATGCTAAATAACTATTTGCATTTAACTGACTTCTTATTTAGAGAAATCCTAGTAAGAGTCCATGTGACATTTTTTTTATTGCTTGAATCTCCTCTTCAACAACTTTCCTCTATTTTAAAGTTTTAAGAGCTTCATGAATGGATTTAGCAATCTGCACAATACGAAAAAAAATTTTATAATGCAAGGAGAGCTTCCCATAAGCTACGTACGCCTGAATTGGATATTTTGTGTAACTATCCTTATCATCAGTACCAAAAAAGTAAGGAGATGACTCGTAAGTTGCAGATTCCTCTTCACCCAAAATTTTAGGTGAGTGCGGACTCAGTTTTTGGCTTGAGCAGTTTTGTTTTTTTAAGTTGTCTTCTTCCTGTTCAATATTTTCTTCCTCATTGTGTACACACAACAACAGCAACATCAACAACAAAGCCTTAATCCCACTACGTGGGGTTGGCTACATGAATCCTTTTTCTCCATTGCGTCCCATTTAGTGTCATATTTTCATTTAGTTCTAGTAAATTAAAAATCATTTTTAATACAATAAGCCCAAGTCTCTTTAGGTCTACCTCTTCCTTTCTTAACACAAGTCGAATCTAAAACATCTACTCTGCTAATCGGATCATCAGATGGTCGACGTTTAATGTGAGCAAACCATCTAAGACGATTTTCTCTAATTTTATTCGTCACAGGAGCTACACCAACCCTATCACGTATATATTCATTTCGCATTTTGTCTCTAAGTGTAAAGCCGCAAATCCTCCTAATCATTCTCAGCTCGGCAGCACTTAACTTATTATTATGCTTCTCTTTTAAAGGCCAACATTCAGCGCCATATAGCATTGCAGGTCTCATCATCGTCTTATAAAATTTTACTTTCAGTCTAAGCGGTACTTTTCTATCACACAAAAAGGCCCGAAGCATTCCTCCACTTCAACCAACCAACTTGATTTCTACTATTAACATCCCCATCTATATCACCATCGCTTTGAACAACAGACCCTAGATATCTAAATCGTTCTCACCTTTTAATAAATTGATCACCCAAAGTCACACTTCTGTCACTAGAGCTATTATTACTAAATTACATTCCATGTATTCAATTTTAGTTCTACTTAAATGAAGGCCTTTAGACTCCAATGTAGACCTCCATAATTAAAGGTTTTTCTGGGCTTTTTCTCTCGTTTTATCCACGAGAAGGATATCATCAACAAAAAACATACACCAAGGTACATCCTCCTGTAGATGTCCAGTATACCATCCATAACTAAAGCAAAAAGATATGGGCTTAAAGTCCATCCCTAATGTAATCCAACAGGAATAGGAAAATATTTGGTCAATCCTCCTTCAGTTTGAACACAAGTAACAACTCTAGTATACATATCTTTAATGACTTGAATGTAAGTCATATCAATACTTTTCTTCTCAAGAACTCTCAAAAAGATATCTCTTAGAACTTTATCGTAAGCTTTTTCTAAATCAATAAAAATCAAATGTAGATTCTCCTTATTATCTCTGAACTTTTCCATCAAAGCTCTTAATAAATGTATAGCTTCCATATTAGACCTGCCCGACATAAATCCAGTATGAACTTTTCCATATTAGACCTGCCCGCTGTTCATGTTCTCATAATAGGACATACTTAGGATCAAATAGTTGCTTGTAATGATCATAGACTAAAAAATAAATACACAATAAATTCTCTTTTTTGTCTCTTTAGAGGGTGCTAAGGGATTTTGGCATTCCATGTCTTCATTATTGCATATCAAACTTCTGTTGTTATCTTAGCATTTCTATGAAGCTAATCACTGAATGTACATGTATTCCTATATATTTTATAATCTATTTATTTTATTTTGTAGATTGTCGGTATCACTTAAATTTTCTCATTAAAATTAAGCTGATGAAAGTCTCAGTTGAATTGTTCAATATTTTAGACGATATATAGCAATTCTACCCTTGATCAAAATTGGGCTAAAAAAATGGATTTCTAGCAAGTTGACCAGCACAACCATTGAATTGAGCTTAAAGTTTGCTAGAAAATTTGATCAATTTTTTAGTTGGATCAAACATGGATTTAAGTTTATCAAGACGCACAGTTCAGCTTGGAGCAAATTTGAATTGCACCAAACCTTTACGGGATCTCAATCTATATGTTTGTTTATATGAATGTATATTCATATGTTTATGTAATTGTTCAGTTTTGAATTAATGCATATATGCATAATGTATGTATGCATTTCATGTATATGAAACTACATATAGCAGTTTTATTAAGTAAGCAGAATTCAGAATTTCTCTTTTGGAATAATGGAAATGGATCAATTCTTTTTGCTTGAATTGAGCCCAAATCAAAGTTAATGAGCCGTACTCAGCTCGAATCAAAATCAAATCTAACAAACTTAAAACCAAACTTTGGTTTGACTTGAAATTGGTTTAAAGGATATTGAGCTGACCTTGAGCTAGGATTAGTACCTCAAGTTTGAATCATTATCACCTTTATGGCTAGTCCTATTTTGGTGGCAATAAACATTCATCTGTTTGTTGATTCCTACTCTCCAAGCTTGGGTTCACTTTTCAGCTTTTGTTTATTAACTGTCTTACCATTACTATGTTTTGGCCATGGTCTTTAAGTATGAAAGTTTGTTTTCTTTTTTCCTTATTCAACTTTATTTTCCCTTGAAAAACAAACTTCAACCGTGCTTTAGTTTTCTTATTTGCAGGAAGGGCATTCCAGCTTTGTTTTGATGGCATCATCTGCTCTATTGAAAATATTGACTTACTTTGTTAAAATTGCAGATTAGGACTGTCTTAGATATAGGCTGTGGCTTCGGTAGCTTTGGGGCGCATCTTTTTTCGAAACACCTCCTCACCTTGTGCATCGCAAGCTATGAAACCTCTGGAAGTCAAGTTCAACTTACACTTGAAAGGGGCCTGCCTGCCATGATTGGTTCATTTATATCAAAACAATTGCCATATCCATGTCTTTCCTTTGACATGGTTCATTGTGCAAAATGTGGGATTGACTGGGAAAAGAACGGTGTGTACCATTTTATCTTACCATTTTTCTTGCTGTATTTTTTAGGAAGAATTGACATACATACCACTTAATTCTTATTTATTTACATATCAATCCTCTAAACTTCATTTGTTACATATAAACCACCTTACCTATGCATGAAAATCTGTATTTCACTTTTTAAAAGTTAAAACGTGGTATTTTTGATTTGTTGTGAATGATTTGGGTGGTATAATTGTTAAAAGTTTAGTGTAGGTGTTAGATATGTAAATACATAGGAATTGGGTGGTATATATGCAAATGCCCTTGTTGTTATTATCCATTAATTTGAACCTATTTTGTATTATGCATCGAAAATCTGTCTCCTCTCAATTAGTTGCTTATTATTGAATTTCATGGTTTATATTGCAAGCCAAGTGGGACATGAAAAATTCCTTTCCTCACTTCTATTTTCTTCTTTTCTTATCATAATGGTTTTCTTTTATGCTCAATTGATTGAGTTTGAATCACTACAAATTCTTCATGCAGATGGTATCTTCCTTATGGAAGTTGACAGACTCTTGAGGCCCGGAGGATACTTCGTCTGGACGTCACTTACGAATGCGCACAGATCTCTTCGCGACAAGGAAAACATGAAAAAATGGACTCATATCCGTGATTTTGCTGAGAATCTCTGTTGGGAAATGCTTTCACAACAAGATGAAACAATCATTTGGAAAAAGACCACCAAAAAGAAATGTTACAGTTCTCGGTATGTATCTCAATACTGTAATTTTTGGTATTAGGGTTTTTTTTTACTAATTTTGAAACAATCATAATATTTTATAGGAAAGCTGGTCCTCCATTCTGCGGAAGGAGTCATGATATTGAATCTCCATATTATCAACCACTAAATCCTTGCATTGGAGGATTAAGAAGCCAGAGGTGGATCCCGATTGAAAACCAAACACCTTGGCCTGCTCAATCTAAACTGAACTCAGCACGACTTGACATACATGGTATACTTTATGATCCGCTAGATGAATTAATATTCCCACAATTTTTATGGAAGTTTATTTATTTAGTTAGTTTTGTTATCAGGTGTACATTTAGAGGATTTTACAGAGGATTCCTTAAACTGGCATGCAGCAGTTCGTAATTATTGGTCTCTTCTTTCACCACTTATATTTTCAGATCATCCTAAGAGGCCTGGGGACGAGGATCCCTCTCCTCCTTTTAATATGGTTAGGAATGTGTTGGATATGAATGCTGGATTTGGAGGTTTCAATGCTGCTCTACTTGAAACTGGAAAATCTGTGTGGGTAATGAATGTGGTACCAGCTACGAGTTCAAACTACCTCCCTCTTATCTTTGATCGAGGATTTATCGGTATCCAACATGATTGGTATGGACTGTTGTCAACAAGGACATCTGTTTGAGCCTTTTCTTTTTTTTTTTTCTTTTTTTTTTTGGTATACCTAATAACCCTTGATTTTTGGAAGTTATTTCATGCACATTTGTTTTTGGTCTTGAATGCATTAAGTTTTTCAAATAGAAATAATTGTAAACAGTGTATCTGCCATTAGCTTTATCAATATATTTATGTCATCCACAGTTTTTTATCAGATATTTAGTAATAAGGCTTTAATTTTTGCGTAAAAATGTTTGAGTACAATAACTCCTAACAAATCCTATCTACTTCCCTTTCATTCTTCTTTGTTATTTTTCCTGAAGTATTTCAGCCTAAACATCACAGGTTTTGTTTTGTCATGTTGTTGAACCTGATTAATCTACAATTGTTTAGGTCTAAATATATCCTCACAGAGTGACATGTGAGTCTGGCTTGGTTTAAATTTGTTGTCAGTTTGTGTGTGTGTGTGTCTAAGTAGAAATTTTGAGCCATTTTATCTTCTCAGTTTTTTCCCTTCTTTCACAAGTTTTTTTGAATGACTTAGATTTAAAATAACTACCAATCATGATATTGTACAAAGTTATATTTTACATTGAATCTCTATCGTTCAAATTTTGTGGTGAATAATAAAAGTTTGGCAAGGATAAATGGGTTTTTTATTCTAAATTGATAATATTCTGGTAAGTTATATCAAATAACCTAATTTCAAAATTATAATTATACATCCTAATCCTATTTAAACTTTAGTAATTGAATCAAGATTATATAAACAATTGGACATTTGTCGATTTCAATATAGAGAGGTTAGGATTTTTATCTACAATTGATTAGAAAGCAATACGAGCAATCAAGAAAGGAATCTGTTAGCTTTCTTGATTATCCTATGGAGAAAATTTTTCAAGGAAGAATATTTTTTTTGTTTTGATGAAAATTTGGTAAGAGAGGAATAATACTTTCTCTTTGACTTTCCCTTGAAAATTATTATTTCAAGTTTGTTGAGATCTCTGCATCTCCTTAGATAATAGAATTTTCTTTTTCATCTTGCCCCATGAATTTGTCTTGTGACCAAGCCACATAAATCCTGGTGTTCTTATCTCTAAATTTGTTAGTGTATTATTTGATAGTTTTTTTTTTGGCACTTCTTAAGAGATATCCATACATTTGCACCGCAACAGACTAGTATTGGCGTTTTAGAATTTTTGAGATGGAGTCATCAAAATCTGCTGTAGGTACTGTTAACTGAGTTTGAGAAATTTAATGGGAACTATGAACTCAACCATTTGAAAATGAATGCGAGAGTGTTTTTTCTCCAAAAAGCTTTGAATTAGATGGATTCCCAAATTGACATAACCGAGAAAAACCTTAGTTCGTTCATCTTTATTTTGAGAGAGAAAATACTTTGGAATGTTGCATGTCGAAGTACCTTTCAGGAGATGTGGAAAATGTTAAATTTCTTCTCATGGAGAAGTCACATACAAACTATCTCTATTTGAAGCAACAATTGCTCACATTTCATATGAAGGATATAACAAGTTATAGTTGGTTTGAAATTTGGATGTCAAAATTGAAGAGAAAGGATAAATTTGATCTTTTAAAACTCAATCCACCTTTGTGCACACTGTTCCCATTTTGCTATAAGGGTTGCTTGTGAGGATAAGTAGAAGTTTAAAGCAAAATCAAACATAGGAGCAAAAAGATGAGTTTGATCTAGTTTAGATAGCTATATGCTATTTTATCACTTCTACTTAAGATTTTATTATTAAGTCGGATGTCTATATCGTATGACTATTTACAGGGATTGGTTTGTATCATATAGATTCGTTAATGATCAATACATTCTTGTGGGTAATGACATGACTTATAAGATTTTTGGGATATAAATAATTCAAATCAAGACGTGGAGCTATGAGGAATTTGAGAGAGGTAAGACATGCCATATTTGAAGAAAAATCTTATTTTTTTAGCTTTTGGACTATAATGGTAAAGATTCACTACTGAATTGTGGAGTTTTACTTGTTTCTATGATGCTACAGTTTTGATGAGATCAAAAAAGATTGGTGAACTCTTGCTTAAGAGAAACTAATATGTGATTGATTAATTTCTTTATCAGATTTGACTAAGCTATGGTGCACGTGGCTTGAGTATATTACAGTGGGGTCTATTAGAGTTTAGTGAGGCCTATAAAGTTTGCTATATTGCAGAAGTTTTGGAGTCGTATGAGCATTGTGTTTTGGGTAAAACCATGAATTGAAGTTTTCAATTTGAGTCATAGGACCAAGGGTGCCTTGGACTATACTCATTTTGACTTGTGAGATCATTCTAATGCTAGATCAAAAGGTGGATATAGATACCGGCTTACCTTAAGTGATAGCTTAAAATCTTTTTCTTTTGAGTTTGAGATCCTTTGTTAAAGGGAACATTATTAAATATAAAACTTTAATGAGTACTCAACAAAAATGGAGCGACAGAAAGAATAACTTGGGTGCTCTTAGAGATAGTTAAGTGTATGTTATCGATGCTGGTTTGAGAAAATTTTTTTGATAAAATTGTTTATATTGGATTTTTCTTGGTGATCATTTCTAGGTATTGCTGTTGAGTTGATAACTTTTGAAGAGATGAGATCAGTTCATTTTGCAGATTACTCAATTTTAAAGGTTTCTTGTTATCTACATATCTTGCTCATGTTAGAGGGGCTAAGCTAGACCTTACAATGCATATTTCTTCAACAACAACAACAAAAACAAAACCTTAATCCCACTTCGTGGGGTCGGCTACATGAATCCTTTTTCTCCATTGCGTCCTATTTAGTGTCATATTTTCATTTAGTTCTAGTAAATTAAGATCATTTTTTATACAATAAACCCAAGAATGAGAAGATGTATGATTTTATATATTGATGCCATGACACTTGAACTCTTATTAGTAGAGATGTTAAGTTCAATATACCAAACGTTTCAACAAAAGCCAGGGCAAATTAAGGATTTTAAAGGAGATCAAATAGTTAAAATGATATGTCAAATTTAAGGTGGATCATTAACAGTTAACTGATAGATTGCCACAGCTAACTGTTATGTCTAGGCCTTTGGAGGAGGTGACACTTCCATAATCCTAAGAATTTATTAGTTCTGATAGAACTAAAAGCAATTTAGAGCACCTTAGAGATTTGATTACAAATTCCTCTTATTTTTAGATGATACCTTATGCTTTGAGTGTTGTGGAATGTATTAGTGATCAAGAGCCCTCCACTTTTATTCGTGGATGAGAATCAAACTTGTAAACCATTGCTATGATAAAGGGAGTTTGAGCTTTATAAAGGAATGAGATTTCAGATCTATTTCAACCCTTCGGAGTTAAAAAGATTGTTGACTAACAAATGGATTTTCAAGTGCTAGGGAACCTAAAATCAACAGAATTTTCGATATAAAGCATGCCTATTTATAAAGGGCTACAATTAGAAGGTATGAACATCAATGAGGTTTTATCAAGCATTGTTAAGAACAGTTCTATTCATACAATAATAATAGTGGTTGCAAAAGCACTTAAAATTAAATTTGTTGGATGCAAAGATAGATGTTTCTAATGATAAATTTTCTCTATGGTGATTTAGATGTGGAGATTTACATGTAACAACCACTAGGGTCTAGCTATAGTGGTGGAAGGTCATTTGTATCTACAAAAGTAGTGTTTGTTTGGCCTAAATCAGTCTTCTATGCAGTTGTACATGAATTTAGGTAAATTCATTAACCATGGTTTTAAAAAAAGCTGATTTGATTGCTTTGTGTACTATAGCTTATAGATGAATCTTATGTGTATATGATCTTAAATATTAATGATATATTGATTATAATTTGAGATATTATAGATTCATAATTTGAAAGTTAGTTTGAGTGTAATATTTGGGATAAAGATCTTGATGCTACTAAGAACATTGTGGGGTTGGAGATAATTAGGAGTCAAAAGACAATTACTTTATTTCTAACATAACATAAATATTTTTAGGGGCATTTACATACATGTTACACAATTCTTATGTATTTACATATCTAACACCTAAACTTTAATATATACATGGGAACCATTCAGATCTTTAACATCACATCAAAAATACCACTTAACTTTTTTTAAAAATGAAATACATGTTTTCATGTATAGGTTTATGAAACCAGTTTTAAAAATGTTAATATGGATGTTTAGGTGTTTGATATGTAAATACATAAGAATTATGTAGTGTTTATAAGTACTGGAAATATTTGAGTCGTAAGCTAAAAGCCTATCACTTATATATACTTTTTAGTCATTATATTTTGTCATCTATGTACATTTGGGCTTTTCGCATACAGTGAATGAAAGAGGATGTATCAGGATAGACTTGATCGAGCTCGATAGAAAGCAGTGAAATAAATTTTAACGTATCTCAGAGCCACAATAGGTTATGGTTTGATATTTGATGTATGTTATTGAGAGAGAAATTTTACTTCTTACTTTATCTTGTGAAAGATTACTTCAAGGTAGGCATGATATTCTCTACTCCTTATTAGTTCTAGGTGAAGAGAATTTAATATATTCATAAATCTTCTTAATTTGTACTCCACCATCCTCTTTTGCTATCAATCCCTTACATGAAGATCAATCTTGATCGAATACGTAAAGTTATGGTGCTCGTCTCTAAATTGATTTATTTTTTTCATATCATAAAAGTGTGTATGCTAGCTTTGTTTTGTTTTGTTTTTTAAGTCATTTTAATTGCGCTCTTTTTTATGCTCGTAAAGGGAGATTTTGGCATTTCCATGCGAAATAATCTCTCTCACTAAAGTCTTTGTCTCTTTTATCTTTGAATTCGTATAAACCTTTGTATTTATTCATTGCTTGTTCATTCTATCGGTCTTTTCATGCATGGATCATATTTCAAACTGCATTATAAGGTGGACATGTTCTTTAGCTGTATCTTTTTTTTAATAAAGAGCACTAATAAAATAAAAAATTACAAACACATAGGAAAAGGAACCCAACCTAAACCCTATACAACTCACACAAAAAAAAATAAAAAAAGGTTCCAATTCCAAAAAAAACAAATAAAAAATACAACTCACACCACACCCAAACCTATCCAAAAAACACAATCAAGAAGAAGTACAAATATACGGGGAATCCATCATATCACCCCTAATAAAACAATTAAGAATTCCAGGGAACTTATCAGTAAAAATAGCTTTTTGAGTCTTCATCCCTTGCTCTGCAGCCCAATCCATACACTTATTCCCTTCTCGATGAATGAAAAGCCAACGAACTTGAATATCAATTGTCAGAGCAAAAATTCTTTTCAAATGAATCGTAAGATTCCAAGAATAATTCCTATTTCTGCAACAAAAAAAACCATAAATCAAAAGAATCCATTTCAATTTCCAAAGAATTCCAACCACATTTTAGAGCCAATTCCAATCCCATAATCACAGCCTCTGTTTCGGCTTCAATAACACTTGAAGCTAAAACAAGAGCAGAAAACCACATACTAGCCTTACCAGAAGAATCTCAACAAATACCACCAGTACCTGCAGTAGGAGTCCAACTACCATCCGTATTGATCTTTATATACCCACCAACAAAAACTGTCCAATGAACTAAGATAATAGCAACTTTAGAATTTCTAGGTAAATCAATACTAAATTTAAGTAATATGCGCTTTACATTTGAATTACAGGAAGGCTTAAACTTCCCATATTTCAACATCTTACAGATAAAACCTTTAATATATTAAAAACGGTTGGAGCTAGAGAAAATCTTACTTTCATGTTTACAAGTATTTCGAGCACACCAAATAAATCAAAAAACGATAACATGAACAGACCTGTAAAGCTTTGATCTATCCTGCTGCCAAACCTCAATCATAGCAGCAATGGAAGTGCTAGGAGTATGATTTCCATCATACTCAAAAAGAGTAAAAACTCTCTCCTATAAATCTATAACACAGGAACAATTACAGAAAATATGTTCTAAAGTCTCAACATGTTTCTTACAGAAATAACAGATAGAAAGAATTCTTATACTTCTAAGCTTTAAAATGTCATCAGTAGACAGAATTTTATGTAAAAGACGCCACATAAAAAGGGATTGAGTAGGTTTTATTAAGTCATTTCAAGTCCACCGTAAATCCTTGCCTTGTCAGGTATAAAGAGACTTAGAGAAAATTTTAGTAGCAGACCAACTCAAATTACCTTTAATCTTGATCTTATCAGGACCCTGACTGATAGAAATTTTAGCAATACTAGCCAAATCCTCCCTATTAACCAGGTTAGCAAGCATATTAGTATTCCAACCGTTGTCATTCCACATTTCCTGCACCTGCAAGTTAATATCAAAAGGGCCCCCGCAGCTTTCAACTAAAGGCCCCAAACCATTCTAGTTATTGTACCAAAAACTACACCTACTTTCACCAAGATCTCAACAAATATAAGATTCAGTACAATTAGCCACCTGAATGATATTTTTCCAGACAAAAGAATCCTGTGCTTTATTAGTCAAAGACAAAGGATGCACATCCTTACAATATTTCAGATGCATCATTTTAGCCCAGATAGACTTATCATTACGAAAATTCAGCCATAATTTCATATAACTGAGATGCATAGTGCCCATAAGAGAACAGAAAGCAAGTCCACCCTTACTAATAGGCTTGCACATTTGTTTCCATCTCATCCAATGAATTTTAATATCTTTACATGTCCACAAAAATTTATTAAAAATAACCTCCAGTTTCATACAAACATAATGAGGCATCTTTATAAAACATAAAGTAAATAAAGGAATAGAAGTAAGGACACTTTTAAGTAACATCACCTTACCCCCATAGGACAGCAGAAGATTATACCAAGAAAGAATCCTCTTCCTAATCTTATCAATAATATTCTCAAACAAATGCTTTTTACGACGACCTTTATCAAGATTGAAACCTAGATATACCATAGGAAAATCTCCCTTAGCATATCCAGTGAAATCCTGAATCGAATTCTTTTTAGCAACAGTAATCTTTTTAGAATAGTATAAGTTATTCATTTCTTGGAAAGAGGATATATTTATACTCTGCAACAATACTTTTACTTAGCGTCATTTACATACATACCACCAAACTCTTATGTATTTACATATTTAAAACCTAAATTTTACAATTTATATTCAAAACACCCAAATCTTTCCTATCACATAAAAATATCACTATTTTTAATTTTTAAAAAGTGAAATACACCTTTTTCTTGAAAGTGAAAGACACCTTTTCATGCATATGTAACATGCATTTAACAAATGAAGTTAGATTTTAGATATGAAATATTAGGAACTGAATGGTATGTATTTAAATCTTCCTTTTATTTTAAAATTCTTTCTGGAAAGTTTCATGATCACTAAAACTTATTGTTAAAGCTCTAAAATTCAATATTAAAATAATGAAAGCTAATCTCATCTTCTTTAATTAGGTGCGAAGCATTTCCAACATATCCAAGAACTTATGATATGGTTCATGCTGAAGGTTTGCTATCAAATCATCAACAGACCAGATGTTCAATCCTTGACATATTCTCAGAGATTGATCGGATTTTACGACCAGAGGTAAACTGATTCTATCTTTGAAAGTTTCATTCTTATATTGCTATTTATAGTGCATATTATGGATTAAATTATGGCCCTATTGCCATTTTACATGGTTCAGAAAATAAGGTCATAGTAGCAACTCTCTGATGTGCTGTTTCATTTAGGGGCATTTACATACATACCACCGAACTCCTATGTTTTTATATATCTAACACCAAAATTTTACTTTTTATATCACCGAAATATTTCAAATTTCATCATCCATAATTGTTTGAGGAACAAGCAATATAGAATTATCTGTTGGAGGAGTGAAAGTAGATTCACAAGGAGGCAGAAAATAGAGAAATTCAAGGAATTGTTTCTAAACTTGTGCAATATGACAAAAAATTACCAACACTTTGTGGAAGTTTTAATTTATTGGCTTTAATTTCAATGCATTGTAAAGTTTTTAAATATTTTTTTCTTTCTCACTTCTATTTTTTTAGGAGAATTTACATACACGACACCCAATTCTTATGCATTTAACTATCTCACGCTCAAACTCTCATTTTTACAAACTAAGCACCCAACTTATCTTTTTCACCACTCTCCAATAGTGAAATTCACATTTTCATCCATGTGTAGGGTGCTGATTTTGTAAAAATTTCAGTTTGGGTGTGAGATACGTAAATGCATAAGAATTGGGTGCTACGTATATAAATTTCCATTTTTTTTTAAATGGTTCTTCATGTAAGCAACATCTAATTTTATCACATTATAAATTTATTATCAGGTTTAAACTCACGTGTGTTGAGCAATTAGGGCGAAGAAAAATAAGAATCGACACAAATTTAGAAGAACACATAGAGATTTAACGAGGTTTGGTAAAGATGCCTACATCATTAGGAGCAGAGCGGCGACTTCCTTTTCACTATTCAGAAAAGAGTACAAAATACAAGATTCAGAATCTCAGACTCACCTAGGATTACAAACAAGATAGATATATAACCTTATAGTACAATACGTAATTACTTAAATTACTCATGTACCAAACTGTGGGGTGTTGCCCCTGCACCCTCAACCCACATAATGAAACTCCCCTGATTGAACAAATCATTTTGCTCCACTCCGCTCGTGGGCTTCGTTCCGCTCCGACATCTGTCTCATTTATGGTATATGAGCCATAACTAACAAATCTCCACCTTGGCGAATATCCATTCTCATAGGAAAAATACTTATGCCCAACAAATCCCAACCTTGGCGAATATCCAGCCCCTCGGGAGAAAATATATATGCCCAACAAATTTTCACCTTGGCGAATATCCAACCCCCTTAGCAGAAATACATATACCCAACAAATCTCCACCTTGGCGAGTATCTAACCCCTTAGGAGAAACTCATATGCCGAACAAATCTCCACCTTGGTGAATATTCAGTCCCTTAGGAGAAAATACATTATGGAATTTTTTATGCACCAGTGCGGGTTGGACCACAAATCTTTTTATATAATCTCTTAATTAAGATTCTCTCAATTAAGTTTCCTAGAAAAAGAACTTTCCCTTAATTAAATTTTTCTTTATTAAGCTTTCCCAGAAATCATTTTCTTTAAACTTCCACGAAGAGCTTCGTCTTTGCTTTCCAGAAAGCTCATTTTTCATTCCAGAAAAGCTCCGCTTTCCTTCTCAGAAAAACTCAATTTTCGTTTTTCTTTCAGAGAAACTCCGCCTCCGTTTTCCTTTCAGAAAGAATTCTTTTCTTTCCCGAGAGCAGCAGTAGATTCTCTTTCCTTGCCTTTCCTGCGTCTTGAAAAATCTCCGTATGCAACAAGATTTTCCTGGTTAATTGGAGGAAATTTCCTTTATTGCCTCTAGAGAAATCTGTAACTATCCATTCCAAATTTCTTCTCCGCAACAAATGAATAAAATTGTAACTTGTTTCCTTCCAATTTTCTTCTCCGCCTCCCTCAAAGTAATAAAATCGGATTGATTTCTCTTCCAATTTTCTTCTCCGCAATAAAATCAGAAATTGATTTCCTTCGAAGTTTCTTCCGCCTCCAACTAAGGAATGAAATCGGAGCTTCTAATTTTTGCCTCCGCTCCAGGCTGACACCGAACCTTCCTTTCCTGCCTGTAGTGACTTCGCTTGGCGCCAGAACCTGTCGTCGAACCGCCGAAGCCGAAGCCGCGATTCCTCTGTCATGATCGCGAACACTGCGGTTCCTGCCACGATTCCTCTGTCGATCTCACCGACGCCTTCTAGCGGCTCTGTCAATCTTGCCGACGACTTCCTGCGCAGACTCCTATGAAGCTTTGCCTAACTCCTACTGTCCGCGCGCGCCTGGTTTTGCACTTGAAGCCTTTGCGGAAAAGCCCTCGTCTTCCTGTCGATCCGTCTGAAGCCCTCTTTGTCTTCAAATTTCCTCTGCGCTGAAATCCGAACTGCCACGAACTTTGCTGAAATCTTTCTTAGCAGCCAATCTCTTCTGTGCACCGCCGAAATTTTTCTTCCCTGCCCTAGAACCTCGCTCTGATACCACTTGTTGAGAAATTAGGCGAAGAAAAAAAATTGGACACAAATTCAGAAGAACACACAGGATTTAACGAGGTTCGACAACGATGCCTACATCATCGGGAGCAGAGCGGCGACTTCTTTTTCAATATTCAGAAAAGAGTATAGAATACAAGATTCAGAATCTCAGACTCACCTAGGGTTACAAACATGACATATATATAACCCTATAGTACAATATGTAATTACTTAAATTACTCATGTACCAAACTGCGAGGTGTTGCCCCCGCACCCCCAACTCACATAATGAAACTCTCTCGATTAGACAAATCCTTCCGCTCCACTCCGCTCCACTCCGCTCGTGGGCTCCGCTCCGCTCTAACATCTGTCTCATTTATGGTATATGAGTCATACCTAATAACGTGCATTCTTTTCAAATCAACAAAATGGTTGTAATTGCAATAGCAGTAGCCAATATTTTTTGCAATTATTTTCATGAGAACTTTATAAACCATATAAATTATGCAAATGGAATGAGATAATGAAATGCTAAAGAGTTAGCATGTGTCCTAAATGATGCTAGCAATGATCCATATCCTTGTCCTAGAAACTTAAATGTTATTAACACGGGGCATTTACATACAAAACATACAAATCCTATGTATTTACGTATCTAAGGCATTTACATACAAAACACACAAATCCTATGTATTTACGTATCTAACACTTTCATATTTCCATACATAACACTCCAATCTTCAATATCACATTAAAAATATCATTTTTGTTAACCTTTTTGAAGTGAGATATATTTTTTCATAAATAGGATGGCTATGACACCAAAATATTATAAATGTAAATATCAAACCTTCAGTAATATTCATGTAAATAGATGGGAATTGTGGCTTTGTATGTAAATTTTCCTAATAAAATTGCAGTAGACCAAGCAAGCATGCAATTATGACATGCTCAGGAATTAAAAAACTAGGCATAAAAAACAATTATATCCTGTTGTCTTCTTTTCTTTTCATTGTTGTCCTTAAATTATCCACTTTTTTGCAAATCTTCACCGATTTTAAACCTTTTTCTTTTTTTTGTTTTTGTTTTTGCAGGGTTGGGTTATAATTCATGATAAAACACCACTCGTTGAAGCACTCAGACCATTAACCACACAGTTGAAATGGGAAGCTCGTGTGATAGAGTTGGAAGCTAACAAAGATGAGAGACTTCTTCTTTGCCAGAAGCCCTTTTTCAGAAAACCAATACAGTAAATTCAATATTACACAAAAAAATATATATAAAAAAAATGCAATAAATGATAAAATATGGAATAAGAGAAGCATTATCCTTCGGGCAGAAATGGCCTCTTTCTCCTTGGGAGCCACAAGGCACCCTGGGAACATGTAAGTTGTAAATGTAGCGGCCAAAAGAGTATATAGAATAGGCCTTCAATTATTTCTTCCCACACCCATCCTCGTTCAACAGTACAATGGACCAAATGAAATATTAAATTAATTCTCAGTAATATAGAATGAATAAGGCATGGTTATTTTTTGAGTAATTTTTTTGCTTAGCATTTGGTGAAAGTTGTAAAATTTGTTTGTTGTACTCTTCTTCTATTGTTAAGTTGAATGGCAGTGATCTGTTTAGTTCTTGATATTACTTAAGTTGGAGAAGCTCAAATTTTGGAGTTTATTTTCATTTTTTATTGTTAATTATGTTTTTTAATTCATCAAAATTGAACTATATATGTTCTATAACAAAAAAATGTTTTTCAGGTCTCCTACAAAGAACCTGCACCTTTTAATGAAGAGTTAATTACTTTACTTTATTAGTATTTTAATGAAGAGATTTTATTTATCAGATTTGGTTGAGTTGATTATTTTGAACTTTGCTTTTTATTTTTGTGTGGTAAGGTGAGCACTTGAACCTAACACTTTGGCATAAAATTTTGTGTGACAATTTGGTGTATTTATTGATTGCTTAAAAAATAAATTTTTTTAAAGTTATCTATACCATATATTCATCTTAATGTTATCATTTATTCTCTATGATAAAGTTAGCAACTAATGAAGTATTTAAGGCCAACACTCTCATACATGCAATGTATTTGGCTTAATAATTTTTTTTTTTGAATTTAAGTGCCATTGTATCTTATCATATAATACTTTCAAGCCTTTTTTAATTGTGTAAGTTATAGCCTTGCTAATCTAGAAATAGTTTTCTATATTCAAAGAAGCCTCTTCCAAAGGGAGGCAGAAAATGATATATATATAGATATATATTGTGTAAAAGATACCATCAATAGAAACAATTTCAAGAAATAACAATTGAGTAGGGTAGGGGCTTAAAGTATGACCTAAAAACTAAATATTTATGCATAAATTTTGGGTCAACAATTTTTACTTGGGGCAATTACGACCTCATGAAACTTCGTATTTATAATTTAACCATTTTCTTTAATCCATTTTTCAAATTCTCGCTCAAATATCAAAATTCATGGTAAAATCTTAACAAATATTTTTAATTTTTATCATATTCTTAATAGTTTGATCGTGCTATGTTACATCAGTTTGGCAAGCTTCAAAAAAAAAAAAACTCGGTGATTAATATATAAATATTAGTATTTTAGATGATAGTTATGTAATACGAAATAAATTGAGCTTGTTAAAAATATTGTCTAACACTGCATTGCCGGTTCCAAGTCCGGATGTGAAAAGTGGAGGGTTGCGTTAGGTAGTCGACAACAAGTGTAAAACTTGTCGAAAAAATAATGCAATGAATCCTTTTGATTATTGTGTAAGTGTTATTGCGTCCTCTGGAAGCAACGCATTGTATAGCCTCTACACCGACGCCCAGGTGTAATGTTAAATAAGCAAGGGTTCCCACATTACAGATGAATGCGAGTAAAAAAATTAGTCCATGAGACTAATGAAACTAATATTAGGATAGGATCTTGGAATATAGGTACTCTCAATTGTAAATTAATGGAATTAGTTGATATTATGATTCATAAGAAAATTAATATCTTATATATTCAAGAAACTAAATGAGTTGGAGAAAAGGCTAAGGAGATTAATAATTTAGGTTTTAAACTTTGGTAGTCTGGTAAGAGTCACACTAGAAATGATGTAGGTGTAATTATAGATAAGAGTTTGAAAGATAATGTTGTAGAAATTAATAGAGTTGGAGATAGAATTATAGTCCTTAAGATTATCATTGATACTAGGATTTTTAATATCATAAATTCTTATGCTCCTCAAGTAGGTTTAGATGTAGGGTTTAAATATTATTTTTGGAATGACTTAGAAGATTTAATACAAATGCTACCTCTTGAAGAAAAAATTTTTATTGGAAGAGATTTAAATGGACATGTGTGTAGAGTGGTAGAAGACTTCAGAAATACTCATAGTGACTACGGTTTTGGAGTAACTAATGAAGAAGGTAGAGCTATTTTAGATTTTTCTTTAGCATATGATTTTGTTATTACTAATACTTTGTTCAATAAAAGAGATGAGCATCTTATTACTTATAAGAGTGGATCTAATAAAACACAAATTAATTGTTTTCTTATAAGAAGAAGAGTCGTCGAGATTGTAAAGATTGTAAGGTCATTCGAAGCGAGAATTTAAGTACCCAACATCGTTTATTTGTTTTAAATTTTAAGATGAAGAGTTGTAAAATAAAGAATAATAGAACTTATAATCGTAAAATTAGATAGAGGAACCTAAAAGACAACTAAAATTATTTTTATGAGTAAAATTAAAGATTTCAAAATTTGGGATGTTCACGAAGAAGCAAATATTATGTGGGATAAAGTAACAAACAATATTAAACAAGTAGCAAAAGATGTGCTTGGGGAATCAAAATTTTATCTTTTCTTGCACAAATAATAATGTGCAAGAAAATATAAAATATAAAAAGTTATGTTATAAAAATTGGTTTAAACGTAAAAACTTAGAGAACTGGGAAAAATATCAAACGGCCCACAGGGAGTTTAAGAGAATAATCTATGACGCTAAAAATTTTGCTTTTAATGATCTTTATAGATTAAATACTAAGGAGGGTCAAAAATATATGTATAAACTAGCCAAATAAAGAGAAAAAAAAGTAAAGATCTGACTCAAGTAAAGTGTATTAAAGATCACAATAAAAAAGTACTTTTCTTAGAAAAAGATATTCAACATAGATGGGTGAGTTATTTTGATAAACTTTTTAATGAAGTTTCTAAAAATACGATCGACCTTAGTTATCTTAAGATCGTGAATAATAATAAAACGTTTCATTTTTACCGTCGCATTAGTAAAAAAGAAGTTGAGGAGGCTTTAAAAAGAACCAATGGTGGAAAGTCTGTAGGACCTGATGATATCCCAATTGAAGTGCAGAAATATTTGAGAGATTTGGCAGTTTCTTGGCTTATTAAACTCTTTAATATTATTTTAAAAACTAAAAAGATGCTTGAGGAGTGGAGGAAGAGTCTTTTCTCCCATTTTAAGAATAAAGGGGATGCACAAGAGTGTGCAAATTATAGAGGAATTAAGTTAATGTGTCATACTTTAAAGTTATTGGAGAGGGTAATTGAATATATGTTAAGAAGCATTACAAAGATTTTAAATAATCAACTTGGATTTATGTTGGGCAGGTCTACTATGGAAGTAATATATTTATTGAGAGGTTTGATTCAGAAGTTTAGAGTTAATAAGCAGAATTTACATTAATAAGGAGAATTTACATTTGATTTTTATTGATTTAGAAAAAGCTTACGATAAGGTTCTAAGAGATATCCTTTGGAGAGTTCTTGAGAAGAAAGGAGTTGATATGACTTGTACTCAAGTCATTAAAGATATGTATACTATAGTTGTTACTTGCGTTCAAACTGAAGGAGGATTGACCAAATATTTTCCTATTTCTGTTGGATTACATTAGGGATCGGCTTTAAGCCCATGTCTTTTTGCTTTATTTTTAGATGGTCTTACTGGACATCTAAAGAAGGATGTACCTTGGTGTATGCTTTTTGTTGATGATATCCTTATCGAAGATAAAACAAGAGAAAAAGCCCAGGAAAAACTTGAAATATGGAGGTCTACATTGGAGTCTAAAGGCCTTCATTTAAGTAGAACTAAAACTAAATACGTGGAACGTAATTTTAGTAGTAATAGTTCTAGTGACAGAAGTGTGACTTTGGGTGATCAAATTATTAAAAGGTTTGAACGATTTAGATATATTGGGTCCATTTTTCAAAGCAATGGTGATATAGATGGGGATGTTAATAGTATAATTCAAGTTGGTTGGTTGAAGTGGAGGAATGCTTCGGGCCTTTTGTGTGATAGAAAAGTACAGCTTAGGCTGAAAGGAAATATTTGTGAGACCTGCAATGCTCTGTGACACTGAATGTTGGCCTTTAAAAGAGAAGCATAATAATAAGTTAAGTGTTGTCGAGATGAGAATGATTAGGTGGATGGGTAGCTTTACACTTAGAGACAAAATGCGAAATGAATATATCCGTGATTGGGTTGGTGTAGCTCCCGTGAATGACAAAATTAGAGAAATTCGTCTTAGATGGTTTGGTCACATTAAACGTCAACCATATGATGATCCGATTAGGAGAGTAGAAGTTTTAAATTCGAATTGTGATAAGAAAGGTAGAGTTAGATGATCCCGAAACTGCTTATATGCAACAGTACAACAATGTCTTTAATTATAATTTTCACTTATATTTCCTTACTCTGCAACAATACCAAAAAGTTGATCCTGAAGAGAATAAGAATTCAACTTTTTAATTTATATATATTTGGATACTACTTAAGTATACATGTCGTTATCAAGTAATATAGGACTTTTTGATTATGACTTGATTATCGAACCCACAGGGAAATACACAATATGCACTATCGAACAATAAACTTTTTATTTTAAAAAGACAATTACTTAAGATAAAATATTTTTGCAGTATTAAAATTCAAATCTTTTTGGTATGTTTGATATTTTGACATAACATTAATAATTTATAAAGATAAATTGAGTTTATGTAAGAGAAAAACACTAAATTTGAAAAATATTTTTCTTCTTATCATAAATCAGTAATAAGTATTGAAATTCTGTTGTGGAAGTATGCAAATTGTGTTGTGCCAATAGGAGCAATTATTTCTTTACCCTTAATAGAGATGCTATAAATAACATTAGCTAATTTAAAGTTTGAATAGTTATAAAGACCGGCTAGGCAGAGAAGATACCAGCTCTCACTCTAGAGTTCCCTCGATTCCCTCCACCTGGGGGCTAACATCTCGTATCAGAACCTAAAACAACAAACCAAGTTGGGGGCTTTAACCTGTCACTTTAAAGTCCTCTAACTCTATACCCTTCAATGATTATTTTCCTATTTATTTGCACTAAATCATATGAATTACATTCTCATTCATACAACCTCATGTGATTCTTTCTAATTGTTGACTGAGATAATACCAGCTCGGTTCTTACATGTTCTCACAATAAATTTTAATATCTGGATAGGCTAAATCAAGAAGTAAATGAAGTTCATGGATTTAAATCATCACAACTTCTTCCAATATTAAGAATCAATACTCTCCACAACTTCCATCCAAGTTTTAATTACTTATCATCTTAAGGAGAAAGATAAAGAAAACTATTCAGAAGGCATGGAGAAAACAAAACCACACTTTAGTTTAAAAGTAGAAATCATTGTCAAACCAACAAGAAGTCTCGATTAAAACCAAAAATAGTTCAAAACAAAAGATAAAAACTTATCTCAAATCCTCCACCAAACTCTTGAAGTTTCTTTAAATCTCTTCTCTTTTACAACACTCTCAAAATAAACTAAAAACAAAAAGGATAAAGTAAATTTTTGTGGTGCCTAAAAATCTCTCCAAAACTATCTCTCAAAACTCCTTAGAACTCCTCTTCTTCTAACTCTTTTCAGAACTTTCAAAAACCCATTTCAAATATCTCAACTTCCTTCTTTTATAAATCTCCAAAAGGTACCTTGGAAACTCTTCAAAATGTGTCCACATTCGATGAATCCTCCAAAGGATGCCTCCTTTCACAAGTCTTTTAAATATATTTTCGTTCTTAGTGGTCATAACCACCCTCTTTAGCCAATAGGTACCTCAAATACCTCTTCAAAATTTGGTCAAATAAAGAAAACCACCAAATAACTACCTCTGATGCTTAGGCGTGGCCTTCTCTGTTTTATCGGCGCGTAAGTGACCGACCTTTTTCTTTTTGTAAATCAACAATTACAAGAATTTGATGACACTACTAGAAGATTTAAATTCCAGCAACGGTGTCAAAATCTTGACTGCGACTTTATATATATGCGTTTGATTTAATAAAGATGTATATATATAATATTCAAGAATGTCAAAGTCAAATTTGTCAACGCAAGTATATGTATCACTCAAGTAATATAGGGCTCTAATGGAGTCCTAGTTATCGATCCCACAGAGAGAAATATAATACTACGGGACTAAGGCTTAATAAAAAGTAATAATTCAACTACAACGACGACGTTCAATTTGCTTATCTGTCACTAATAGGCAATTGAAATAAGTAGATAATTTGGAAAACTAATAAATAACTAATGATAAAAGGTAGGATTTAATTTGTGATATTCAATATATAAGAAAGCAACCTTCTCCTTGTCAAGAAATTATAGTGAATGGATAAAATGAATTAGTTTAATTTATATTGTGTCAAATAGGAGCATACCTATTCTTTACCCTTTGGTCCAGGCATAAAAAACATTGACTAATCCTATGCTTGGTTACTGATTCTGCAGCTAGGCTGGGAGGATACCGGCTCTCACCTTGGAGCTCCCACGTTCCCCTCACCTGAGGACTAACATCTACACATCAGCACCCAAACGATAGGACCGAATTGAGGATTTTAGTCTGTCACTCTAAAATCTCCAATTCTACGCCTGATAGTAATATTTCCTTATTTATTTGCACCCAACTTCCAAGGGCTTTGACCTCCCTCAATCTTGGATGTAATCTTCACTTTAGTTGTAAAACTCAAAATATTTTAAAAAACCAATTGGCCAGATTGAAAGTAAATTAAGATTGAAGTGAAAAGAACATCACAATTTCTTAAACATTTTCATGGCTTCTCCAATTCAAATCACCATTTCACAAATCTCAAAACAAGGAGAAAGACAGAGAAAACTATTCAGAACTCATGGGGAAAGCACAACAAAACTCGAAATTCATATATAAAATCAAAACCATATAAACTATAACAAGTAAATAACTTATCTCTAAATTTCTCCCCAAGAACACTCCTTGAAGTTTCTCTGAATCTCTTCCTTTCTTTACAGCACACAGAATTCCTTTTCGAAGTAGCAAGGAGGAATAAATCTCTCACTTTCCCTCCACTCTTACAATTTCTTGAAGAATTCCTCATAGTTACACGCTCTAGCAAGCTCTCTACACACTAATAGAACCTATCTAACCTCCAGGACTCCTCTATTTTTGGCCAAAATCTTCACTTTAAAGATGTGGATGAGTTTTCTCAGGAGTTGCTTATGCACCCCTCCAAAATCCGGCCTTATCCATTGTACAAGTACACATAACCGTCAATCCCGCCGTCGGCGGCCTTCTGGAGATTTTGTCCTGTAGCCTCGGGAAAAGCTCGTCGTCGGCGGCGAACGATGGCATCGTCGGCGCCCTAGTGTAATTCACCACATTTTGGTTCTTTTTGCTCCAAATTTGCTCATTTTTGCTCCAAATTCGCTCCTTTTTGCATCTTTTTGCTCCATTGACCTTAATTCATCATTCCTAAAACCAAACATAAAAAATACCTTTCTTTAAAGTTCAATATCATTAAAAGCAGTATAAAAGAGGTACGAAAATCTCAACATATTTTACTTTAGTCAAAATCCCACAAACTTAAATATTAATTGTCCTCAAGTAATTTTAGTACTATATAAAAGTTATGATCTACTGAAGTAATATTTTAATTCAGAAATACTATAAGTTTGATTTAGATAAATATAGTAGTGAGATTTTCAGAAAAAAATTCAAGTAATTGAATTAACTCTGTAGCCTTCAGATTATCTAGTCATCGAGTTTTAAGAGTTCTAGTTTTTTATTTATTTCAAGAATAATTATAGATTGCAATATTAAGTCACTTAGAATATCCAAAAGATAAGAACTTCATGAGAACTCTATTAGTAAAACGATCTATTCCATAAATATAAGTTCAAGAATGTATTTAAGTTTTCCCTTTAGAGGTCCAGTGAAACCAATTTTTTATTAGGCATATCCTCAAGTTTCTCCTCACTTTCATTTTTTTTTCTTTTTCATTTGGATTGTTTTCAATCCTTTCTTTTTCTTTTTTTTTAAGTGAGGATTACT
>NEWO01000280.1:232549-247979 GCA_003013225.1 Phalaenopsis aphrodite | reverse complement strand
AGTCCTATAGGAACTCTTCTTGAATTCTCTCATAATGATCTTACCTACTATATGCTAGAGGTTAAGACTAATATGTGGAACTTCAAGTTAAGTAAAGAGAAGAGTTTTGAATTTCTAATGGTGGGGGTACCTTTTCTAGTTTTCTAAGACTAGTCAATAGGAAAATCCTATGGCTAGACCTAGGATACTAAAGAAATTTCTAGACCTCAACCAAAAGTGAGGTCAACAAAACTATAACAAGTAAATAACTTATCTCTAAATTTCTCCCCAAGAACACTCCTTGAAGTTCCTCTAAATCTCTTCCTTTCTTTACAACACACGGAATTCCTTCTCGAAGTAGCAAGGAAGAAGAAATCTCTCACTTTCTCTCCAGTCTTACAATTTATCGAAGAATTCCTCAGAGTTACACTCTCTAGCAAGCTCTCTACACACTAATGGAACCTATCTAACCTCCAGGACTTCTGTATTTTTTGTCAAAATCTTCTCTTTAAAGATGTGGATAAGTTTTCCCAAGAGTTGCTTATGCACCCCTCCAAAATCCGGCCTTATCCATTGTACAAGTACACATAACTGTTGATCCCGCCGTCGGCGGCCTCGATGAGGCCGTCGGCGGCCTTCTGGAGATTTTGTCCTATAGCCTCGGGAAAAGCTCACCGTCAGAGGCGTCGATGCGTCGATGGCACCGTCGGAGTCGTCAATGGCGCTGTCGGCGCCCTAGTGTAATTCTCCACATTTTGGTCATTTTTGCTCCAAATTCGCTCCTTTTTGCATCTTTTTGCTTCATTGACCTTAATTCATCATTCCTGCAACAAAACATCAAAAATACCTTTCTTTAAAGTGTAATATCATTAAAAACAGTATAAAAGAGGTACGAAAATCTCAACATATTTTAATTTGGTCAGTAAGCACCAGATCTGGCGCTTAGGCGCCAACACACTTTAGCACAATTTTCACTTTTTTCTCCAAATTTGATCCTTTTTCACTCCTTTAAGAAATTTTCACCTTTTTACTTGTACCTGAAAGAAAATTACGAAAAAAACCTTCCATTAAAGCGTAATATATCAAAAATACGTATAAAAATATGTCTAAAATCACTATATATTTTTTGTATATCACATTCCCTCAAAATTAAAATGTTACTTGTCCTTAAGTGACACTTCTATCTTTAAAAACTAAATAAGTATGATATGTATATGAGTTTCTTTAAGAGTTACTAAAATTTAGATTTAGAAATATAGTAGTCCAATTTAGAAAAAAAAAATATTCAGTAAATGAGACCAACTTAAAGTTTAGAAATTTTTAATGTTAAGAAACATGAAAATATGAGTTCCTATCTAATTCAGAAATAATGTAGATTCTCCAAGTTTGGAATTTAGTCTTTTTCTTATCTCTACTTAAAAATTTTCATTAAAAATAATTTTACTTACTATATTATATTTTTAAGCTTAAGATTTTCTTAAGTTTTATGCTTTAAAAAGATTAAATGTGGAACTAATTTTTTATTAGACACTAATCCTAAAGCTTCTCCTCCCTTATATTTTTTTTCTTTTTCTTTTTCTTTTTCTTTTTTTTCTTCTTTTTTTTTTCAGGCAAGGATTACTATATCTGGATAGACCTTTACTTCTCATTTCCTAAAGTAAAGTCCTCATATAAATCTTTACTTATAAATAAAATAATAGTTTTGAAAATTATTTAATAAAAGAAATTTAAGTATTAAAAATAAAAGTTTAATTTTTAAAATTTTTCAAAAATACAATTTTTCTTACTAAAGATAGTTACTTATATTAAACATTTTCTACACTAAAAACTTTTAACATAAAGTTTTTCTTCATTACTAAAAATTTCAACTAAATTTTATAACTCATTTCTAAAATCAAATTTTACTTCCCTAATATATCTTCATATACACAAACATTTTTCTTTTAAAATCAAATTCTTTTGTAGCACAATTGAGAACAAATAAAATTCAAGTTTTAAAAATATTTTTCATCCCCCAAACTTAAATTTTTAACAAGATTAAACAGTTTAGTAGCAGATATTTATAAGTAGGAATGAAAATTGAAAAGAACATGTTTACAGGAATTTTTATATCCTAAGTATCCCAGTTATAAAACTAAAAACAGGAGTAAAATTAATTTTTTGATTAATTTTTTATCATTTTCATTTCAATTCAACATGTAGAGATTCAATAAACTTCTAAGTAGTGATAAACATACAAGCAAGCTAACACACAAACTTTGATTTCATAGTCTCAACATAAAAACAAACATTCTAACAAGAAAAAAGAAAAATACAGGGTAACCGTTTCTGAATTTCAAATTTAACATCTACGCTACAAAGATTTTCAACTTTACAAAAGACATAGAATTAAGTTAAGGTCTTGATCCTTGATGAAGTTGACACCACTACTTGAAGATTTTAATCCCCGGCAACAACGCAAAAAAATTGATCCCTGAATACTTAATGTTTATGCACAGTATATCCATAGTTTTGATGGTATTTTTCACTTATATTTCTTTATTTTGCAACAAAACCAAAAATCTTGATCCTGAAGAAAAATAAGAATTTACCTTTTTAATTTTTATATATTTATATTGGGATACTATGCAAGTATACGTATCATTATCAAGTGATATAAGACTTTTTTATTAAGACTTAAATATCGAACTCACAGGGAAGATTATGCAATATGCATTTTCTAGAAAGTTTTTCTATTTTTAAAAGATAATTAGTTAAACTAAAAACAATTTTTGCAGGAATTTAAAATGTAAATATTTTTGGTATTTTTGATATTTTAACAAAATAGTAATAACTTAAAAAGATAACTAAAGTTTTTGTAGAAGAAAAATATTTAATTTGAAAATATATTTCTTCTTATCATGAATCATTGATAAGTATAGAAATTCTATTGTGGAAGTATGCAAATTGTGTTATGTCAAATAAGAGCAATAATATTCTTTACCATTACTAGAGATGCTATAAAGAACATTGGCTAATTTAAAGTTTGAATAGTTCTGAAGACCAGCTAGGAAGAGAAGATACTAGCTCTCACTAGAGAGTTCCCCCGATTCCCTCCACTCCGGATCTAACATTCTCATATCAGAACCTAAAACAATAAATTAAGTTAGGTGTTTTAACCTGTCACTTTAAAGTCCTCTAACTCTACACTCATCAATGAATATTTCCCTATTTATTTGCACTCAATCATATGAACTACATTCTCATTCATACAACCTCATGTGATTCTTTCAAATTGTTGACTGAGACAGTACCAGCCCGGTTCTTACATGTTCTCACAATAAATTTTAACATTTGGATTGGCCAAATCAGAAGTAAATGAAGTGTGTGGATTTAAATCATCATAACTTCTTCCAACATTAAAGATCAATACTCCCCACAAATTCCATCCAAAACTTAATTACTTATCATTTTAAGAAGAAAGATAAAGAAAACTACTCAGAATACATGGAGAAAAAAAAACCACACTTTAGTTTAAAAGAAGAAATCATTGTCAAACCAACAAGTCCTAATTAAAACCAAAAGTAGTCTAAAACAAAAAGATAAAAACTTTTCTTAAGTCCTCCACCAAACTCTTGAAGTTCTTTTGAATCTATTTTCTTTTACAATCACTCAAAACAAAATAATAAAAAGGATAAAGTAAATAAAAAGTGGTTCGTGAAAATCTCTCCGAACTAACTCCTAAGAAAAGAAGTTTCAAAACATGTCAATATTTTCAGGACTCACACTTTTTTGGACCTTTTCAGGACTCTTTTCTAAGTCCTCTCTTCTTTCTTTTATAGTTTTCCAAGAGGTTCCTTGGGATCTCTTAAAAATATGTCTTGATTCGATGTATTTTCCCAAAAGATGCATCCATTCATGATAATTTTCGTCCATGGTGGTTACAACCACCTATTAAGCCAATGGGTGCCTCAAAAATCTCTTCAAAATTTGTGAAAACTGATTTTACTCGTCTAGTAACTGCCATTGAAGCTTAAGCGTGGGGTCTCGACGCTTAGGCGCGACCTTCTCTGTTTAACCAGAGCTTAAGCGCTAGATATGACGCTTAGGCGCCAAAACTCTTTTGCACAAATTTTCAACTTTTTGCTTCAAATTTGATCATTTTTCACTTCTTTAAACATTTTTTTCCATTTTTACTTGTATCTGCAGGAAAAACACAAAAATACATTCCATTAAAGCACAATATCTCAAAAATATGTATTAAAATATGTCTAAAAATACTATATATTTTAGATGTATCAGTTCTCAACTAACTAAATCACAATACTAAACACACATCAACAAATACTACCCTGCAATTTAAAATAAAGTACTAACAATAAAAAATATCATAATATCAACTAAACAAAAGAGTCAAACACATCATAAAGTCCAAATAAACACACAACTGCAAATATAGCAAGTCCCGACCACATAGTTCAAAACATAATACAAAAATAAATCTCATAGTCGTACTCCTCATTCTCATAATCATCGCTATCCTAAACATCTGTAGCCTCATAATCAAGGTATTGTGATTATGGAGGAAATTGTAATCCCGGGTTACCCCTGATGAGGTTTTCCAAAGATGAGTGAAATTTCTCTTCATAATCACTTTTTCTCTTATTATACTTATCAGAATGCTCTGCAAAATGCTCTAAATTCTGAACTTTATCAGTTATATAATTTATATTGTCCATCATCCTCTGTAATAATTGATCTTGGGTCTTAGTAGACTCACCTATAGAACTATAAGCATATGAGGTAGATGATCTAGATGTAGAAGTAGCAGAGGTAGAAGCAACAGACGTCTCTGTTCCATAACTTCTAGAAAATCCTCCTCTCCAGCCAAAAATATAATGTTCAAAATAAGTCTTCACATTTACTTTTGTGATAAGATTTAGAGGCAATAGTTCTTCCTCCCAGCTATCATATTTCAGTCCAGCCTGCTCACATAAAGAAAAGATCAAGGAAGCAAATCTCAGACCTGCAGTAGTAGCGGCAGTGGCAGAACAGTTGATAGTCTAACACGTCAAAGCTCCAATTTTGTTGAGGTTTCCTTCCTAGATATAATAATTTAATGCTGCTCTCTCCATGGTAACTTCACTAAGATGATTTGTAGGTAACATACGGGCAGAAATAAAATAGTGACATGCCTTCGAAGGTGCACTCAACTTTGAAGTGGCAAAGTTGACTCTCCTCTCATTAGTGATCTTCCATAGTCCTCTTCCAACAGTTAAATAAGAAATAATCTCATCTAGCTCTGTCTCAATCAAACTATAATTTGCATAAAAACATTAGGTATCATGCGACAAATGGTAGAACAAATTGATTACCTCCGATGAAAAAAGGTACCAACTTTTCTCATCCATGGCTCTATAATCTTCAGCTTCAGGGAGGTTTTCATAGAAGTACCTAACAACAGAAATAACTATAACAGCAGAAAACCAACAGAATCATTCCCACTATCGGTGAACGATCAGATCTTCCACAGATCCAGCTGGATTCTTAAAACAACGCTCTTGAATAAGCTTTCGTGATTGCAACGCATCACAGTACCTATTTTGAGCTTTTAAACTCACAAATTTGCTCGAACCAAAAGGGCTATTTCCTTTACTCCTCTTCATTTTTTGTGTCAACTACAAATTTTATAAAATTCCAAAAATAAATTCAAAATCAAGTCTAAACTACTAAACTAAACTTCCAAAAGCTTAAACTACACTTCTTATGCAATTTTTATAGATTTTTCCTCATTTTTCACCATGAATAATGAATTTTTTAATTCTTCCAAATGTACTCAAAATACATGGTGAAAATCCAAAATTTTTGCATAAAAGTAAAGCTCTTACCTTAAGAAATTCGGATTTAGCAAATTTTTCTTGATTCCACCAAGAAATCTTCACTTAATAGTGTGCCCTGGCTCTCCAAAATTGTGATTTTGAGAGGTTGAAGGTGACTGGAGGGTCAAAAATGGCCATTTTTTGGTTAATTTTTCATTTTTAACCGTTTGCAAACCAATTTTTGTGAACCGACGCTTAAGCGTGGATAAGTGGCACTTAGGTGCTTGCCTCTTGGGTTACATCGCGCTTAAGCGCGAGATGTGACGCTTAGGCGCTAATGCATGATTTTTGAAAATTTTAAATTTAAGTAAAATGCACTACTTTTCTAAGTATACCACCCTTAAATGGTCTCATAACACAAATGACTATTTTCATCTCCTACAACTCTCCTCTCTCTCAAAATTCTCTATATAACTCAATTCAATTAGAGGTTAAAAATAACACTAATTTCACACAAACAAACACATATATTAATTCACAAACAATTACAAGTACATGTAACACATAATTCTCACTCCAAATAGTCTTAGACGAGAAAATTTTTTAAATACAAACACCTAATAAACATTCAAAATTAACACATAAAAGTCATAATTACTAAAAGAAAAACTTAAACTCTAACACATAAACACAAAAACTCCTAACAAACAAACTCTAACATAGAACTTAATTCCATTCTTCATTTGATGGGACAAACTTCATTCTTTCATTTGTCTCTCCTGGGGCAATCAGAATATAGATTTGATAAAACGGATGGTGGTGACATGCTTTGATAATATCATCTTCAATCCATTTTTGTTTAAGAAATATCTTCTTATCCTCTTCCTCTATATAACTAGTATGACTAAATTGCATTTTCAATTGCCATCCAATATGCTCAAGATGTCCATGAATCTCAATTACCTTGGTCTCAAGTAAATCCATAATAGTCTCAATTTTGTTGATCTTTTCTAATATTCTTGCAATACTAACAACTAAGAAACTGTTATACATCTCTTGTGCACTTTGACTAATGAATCTCTTCCTCATGGTCTCTTCCTTTCTTCTTCAAATTCATCTCCCGTGAAGACGTTTTAGCAAAATCTCTCTTTCTCTTAGACTTTAGGGCTGAAAATGATCTGGGGTGAAATTCCTTCACAAAACCCTTCTATTTATAGGCCTAAATCTCTCAAAAAACCTCTGGCACATCTAAAAACCGTCTTGGCATGTTTTTACTAACTAATTAGTGATTTAACATTTTAAAATCTTAATTTTGCATATGGTTTTTAACTGACGCGCTTAAGCGCCAAATATTGCCGCCTAAGCACCAGTGCACATTTTTGCACCAGTCAACTTAACGTCCAAATTCTCATTCTAACATGTCTAGGTCACTAAATAAAGTCTTAAAATCAATGCTAACACATAATAGCTAAAAAATACTACTCCCATTTTTCTTAATCACACACAAATAATATTCAAAGCAAAACACACTGATAACTATGAGTTGCCTCCCACAAAGAGCTTAGTTTAAGGTCGTTAGCCCGACTTAACCAGTACTTATTCTGGTTGACCCAACATAATTCCTTCATTAAATTTATGTTGATCCCCTATAAAATAAGGTTTCAGTTTATAACCATTCACTTTAAATATTTTATCAGTCTTAGGATCTTTGATACCCACAGCTCCATAAGGATAAATTTTCATCACAATAAATGGGCCCATCCACCTAGACTTAAGTTTGGTGCTTCTCAGACCACATAACACTCTAGTTGGTCCTTTTATGAAAACATCTCATCATTTAACTATTTAGCTTTTTTACTCGGCTTCCTAACAAACGTTTGCTACCTCTCAGATGATAATGTAAAACTCTTAGTATTCATCACAGATGTAGTGCGGGTGTTGAGTCACGCACCTCGATCAGTTCGCAGGAGGGATCAGAGTCTCATGGCTCTTCTTCCTAACTGATTAATGTAGACTAGTACTTAGAGGAGAACCAAAGTTTGTTGGCATTCTCCTCTCGATCTATTCAACATGTTAACGCTTAGTGAGCAATGTGAGGCCCCATGGAATTCCTCATTAAAGTGACAGGATGCTTCTTAGCCAACCTTCCTTCCTCTCATGAGCGAATTAAAGTACATATGACATTCCTCATTGATGGAGCACAGGTGTTGAGGTACGCACCTCAATCAGTTTGCTGGAGGGATCGAAGTCCCTTGGCTCTCCTTCCTAACTGATCAACGTGGACTAGTCCTCAAATGTGAATTTTACGGCATTCCTTCTCGATCTAGTCAACCTACTACCACTTAATGTGTGATTTGAAGCCTGACACTCCTCATTAAAGTAGCAGACGACTCTCTAGATAACCTGCTTTCCGCTCATGTGTGACACATAGCCCAATGGTCCTCATCGATGATGTGCAAGCATTTAAGGCTTTAACCCCTCGGTGTTGTGTGGTCATGCCCTTGCTTCCCCTGAACCACCGGGTTGAGTCACGTCTCTATGTCCTCTCAACTCACCCTTAGGTCACGCCTCTATGGCCTCTAAAACTATTTTGTAGTGGTTACGCCTCTACGGCCCTTGAACCACAATTTTGGGTCATGACTCTATGGCCCCTGAGCCCATTCGTTGGTCATGTTTCTACGACCCTTGAACCTACCGGGCATGTTCATGCCTCTACGGCCTCTGAACCACTTTTCTGAGTCATGCCTCTACAGCCTTTGAACTCATTCATAGGTCACGCCTCTATGGCCTCTGAACCTACTGGGTGTATTCATGCCTCTACGGCTGCTTAACCACTTTTCTGGGTCATGTCTGTACGGCATCTGAACCTGTTGTCGGGATGGATATAAGTCCAATGTGCATTCCTCCCCATCCTCTTAGAAATGGATTTGGCTCTCGTAGCTTTTCCTTCCTATGGTACTTGGCTTTTTTTAATCGCTTAGGCTGCATAGCTTCATTAGTAACCTAGGCTTGATAAAAAATTGAGCATTTTCCAATAAGTGCACTGCGCCTTGATTGCACAGCACACTTGTTGGGGGTCCTATGTTTACATCAATTTTTGATGTCACAAGCGTAGGTTGTCCACTTGCATGACCCGGGATAGCTTCTGGCATGTTTGCAGCCATCTAATAGTTTAGACACCCACCCAAGACCTTTCGACACGTGTTGAGGGGCACATAGCTTTCTGCTAGGCATTGACTTTTGCTTAGACAAAGGCCGACAACTATTATACTCATCGCACAACTTTGATTGGATCGAAAAATATTAGTTGTCGTGTCGCATGCAAAATTGACTCAAATTGGCTTGATCGTTAGTGAAGTTGTTCAAATGAGCCCAGACGACAAAATAGACCACGCGAGTGAGTCTGGAATGTTGATTTCACTTAAAGAGGTCGTCCACTTCACTACGGCTTCGGGAGCGGGGTAAAAATGTGTGAATAATTTTCTTGGGCATGATCGTCGAAAAATTGGCCCAAACAACCCCGAACGACGAAACGGTCCACACCAGTGCATTCAAAACATAGATTTTATCAATGAGGGACATTCAATTCACTGCGATGACGTGTTCAACAAAAATGTGTGGAGAGATTTAAATAATTATAATATTATTATTATTATTATAATATATCAATAAAAATAAATAAAAAATCCTATCTTTAAACCTAAAGATGGCTTCCGCGCTCTCTCTCCTCTATCCCTATCGCTCCCAGCCTCCGCTTCCTCGAGGGCGAACAAAGCCAATGACGCTCTCTACAAACTTGACAAAGCGAGAGAAGCTTTGTAGAGTCTGGAAGAGTTCCCAAAATAGGAAAAGCTTTATAGCTATCCTATTCCGCGACGCCGTGGAGAGTTTCCCCCTCAGAGATCCGGGGAGAAACTCCCCACATTTTCTCACCAGAGCAGGAGGCAATAATGTCGCATATCCAAGAGTCTAAACCATAGGTTTCCCAAGTGAGGTCGCTAGCACAAGCCCAGTTTGCTACTTGCATGTTGGTTTGTTGCATATTGTATTTTTGTTTGGTGCATGTTGCATTTTACTTCACTCCAATCGGCCGCCCCGACCCGGTGAGCTTTTCACTTCACTCCGATCGGCCGCCCCGGCCTGGTTGACAACGACTTTATATATGCTTAAAAATATAAGAATTTTATACTTCTGCTAGAAGATTTAAATCTCCAGCATCGGCGCCAAAAACTTGATAGCGACTATATATATGCTTAAAAATACAAGAATTTGATAATGCTACTAGAAGATTTAAATCCCCGGCTACGACACCAAAAACTTGATAACAGTTATAGATTTGATAAACATGTGTATAAAATATTCAATAATTGCAAAGTCACACATATCAACGCAAGTATATGTATCGCTCAAGTAATACAGGGCTCTAACGGAGTCCTGAATATCGATCCCACAGGGAGTAATATTAGAGGCTACGAACTAAGATTTAAAAAATCAATAAGTAATCACAACAATATAGTTCAAATTGCATATTTGTCACTAATAGGAAATTGAAATAAAAATGTAATTTTAATTAACTCTTAATTAACTAATTCTACTAATAAAATTTCTAATGTGAAGTTCAATATATAAGAAAGGATCCTTCTCCTTGTCAAGAAATTTAAGTAAATGAATAAATTGAATCAGTTCAAATTGTATTGTGCTAAATAGGAGAATACATATTCTTTACTCTTTGGACCAGGCATAAAGAACATTGACTAATCCTATGCTTGGTTACTGAATCTGCGGCTAGGCTGCGAGGATACCGGCTCTCACTTTGGAGCTCCCATGTTCCCCTCGCTTGAGGGCTAACATCTACACTTCAGCACCCAATTGATAGGACCAAATTGAGGATTTTAGTCTGTCACTCTAAAATCTTCAATTCTACGCCCGATAATTTTTATTTCCCTATTTATTTGCACCCAACTTTCAAGGACTTTGACCTCCCTAAATCTTGGATGTAATCTTCACTTAAGTTGTAAAAAAAGAATATATTTTAACAAATCAATTGGCCAGATTGAAAGTAAGTTAAGATTGTAGTGAAAAGATCATCACAACTTCTTTAACATTCTCATGGCACAACCAATTCAAATCACCATTTCACCAAATCTCAAGACAAGGAGAAAGATGGAGAAAACTACTCAAAACTCATGGAGAAGATACGAAAAAACTTGGAATTTATATATAAAAGTAAGGTCATACAAACTTCAATAAGTAAATACCACTTATCTATAATTTCTCCCCAAGCAAACTCCTCGAAGTTCCCCTGAATCTCTTCCTTTCTTTACAGCACACAGAATTCTCCTTCAAAGCGGAAAGGAGGAAGAAATCTCTCACTTTCCTTCCACTCTTACAATCTCTTGAAGAATTCTTCACAATACTAACCCTAAATAACACTCTCTACACTCTAATGGAAACACGTGGACACCCCCTTCTCTGCCTCCAAATTATTTCTTTTAAAGTTGTGGAAGAGTTTTCAAGAGTTGCCCAAGCCTCCATATAAAAATCGTCAAAAATACCTTTATTTAAAGCGCAATATCATCAAAATCAGTGTAAAATAGGTATGAAAATCTCAACATATTTTCCTTTGGTCAAAATTATCCAAACTTAACTATTACTTGTCCTCAAGTAATTTTAGTACTACATAAAATTTATGATCTACTGTGGTAAAGTCTTAATTCAGAAATACTATAAGTTTGATTTAGGTAAATACCATAGTGAGATTTTCAGAAAAATTTAAAGTAATTAAATTAACTCTGTAGGTACAAGACTATCTATTCATCAAATTTAAGATCTCTAGTTTTATATTTATTTCAAGAATGACTATATATTATAATATCAAGTCACTTAAAATATTCAAATGATAGGAACTTAATGAGAACATTACTAGTAAAAGATGTTATTCCAAAAATATAAATGTATTTAGGTTTTCCCTTTAGGTAGGTCCAACTGAAGCAAATTTTTGATTAGGCATCTCCTCAAGCTTCTCCTCACTTATATATTATTTTTTCATTTGGATTGCTTTCAATCCTATATATTTTTCTTTTCTTTTTAGGGATTGTTGTCAATCCTTTCTTTTTCTTTTTTAAGTGAAGATTATTATATCTGGATAGCCTTAAATAATTTTGAACTTCACTTTTCTTTCCCTAAATTTGAAACTCAAAGCATTCATTTACCTTATAAGTATTTCATAGCTTTTACGTCATTGAGCCCCAATCTTTTCTTCTCAAATGAATTTCTAAGATCCTTAATATTTCAAAATATAGTTTTCTTTACTTTAAATAGTTAAATATAGTCTTATTCTCTTATATTAAATATCTTAATCTACAAAATTAAATTTCCTTACAAAAATATTCCTTTAAATCTACCATAATATTTAAATATCTACAAAATATAGTTATCTGATCTAAATTCACTACAAAAAATCATATTACTCATTTTTGAAAATATTTAAATTGAGAACATATAATAGTTAATCTTTTTCTCCCTTCCCCCAAACTTAAATTTTTCAATATGGAATGATAAAGGTGGAAAGAAAAATTCTAAATATAAATCATACCTCAGTACTTTAGGCATTTTCATCTTTCTAAAATTTTATTTTTCTTTTTTTGGAGTCCCTTCTTAAAATTTTTACTTTAACTTGTCTGTAATATTATGAGCTTTCTATACATATAAATCATTAAAGAATTTGCTGGGTAATGGAATTTTGAAATAAGTACAAAACTAAACATTATACAAACACAATATTTCACTAACACATCACAATACTAAAAATAAAAAATTACAAATACAACATAATGCAAAAAAAAATCACATCATATTACAATTTTACAAAGTACTAATCAAAGTCTATTATAACTACACATGCAATTTTCAAACTACAACACTAAACATTTATAACAATAATTAAAAATTATCTAACTGCAAATATAAAATAAAATATAGAATAAAATGAAAGTACAAATAAACATATATTTATCTCAATCACAAAATCACAAAACAAAAGTACATCAATCACTATCATTTTTCAAAATCTCATAATATATCTTCATCTCCTTGGTCAGCAGGTGGATTGGGCTGATACTGAGTATAACGTGGGCATTCAGGAAAAGTAACATCAGGCTCACCTCTGTAGTGTCGGGTCTGAGCTTCGTAGTAAGCTATCTCAAAGTTAGAATGCCTCTATAGGTACGCACTATCATAATCATGTTTATGTTCTAATCCCCCAATTCTTTCATTTATTTTCTCTATACTCTTGTGCTGCAAGGTTAACTCATTCATTAAATCATGAAGGGTAGGGGAACTAGAGAAAGGAAGGTCATAACTAGTAGAGGGGATATCTCTACTAGTAGAAGGTTCTTTACTCCTACTCCTAGATCTCCATCCTTCATGGGATTCATACATCTATAAATTAGCTTTACTAATAGGTTTCATAGGGTAAACCCATTCTTCATCATCTCCAGCTAGAACTCCAAAAAGTTAGCAAAGTGCATAAAAGAGGCCAGGATGTCCCAGACCTCCACTTGATTCACTCCTTTCCATGGTTAAATTTATTGAATTAAATAGCCTAAGTCTAGGGAAAAATCCACTGTCGGCGGCGTCGATAACGCCGTCGGCGAGATATTCAAAATTGTTTCAATTTCCAATTTTTTGCAATTTTGATCAATTTCAAGCCTCGTCGACATCCGCTCAATCATTCTAGACATAAGTTTTAAGTAATTAAATGATGTACTAACACAAATAAACATTCACAACACAAAACATCACAATTATATATAAAATACAAAGGTTAAAATACATGTTACACAACACACATAAGTTTGGTATTTTCTCAACCTTAATACATCAATTAAGCGTCACAATCCAAGCCACAACACTCTAAATGCTGAAAACAAATATTTTATGCTCAATCTCAACTATACTAAGATCTAAAAGCAAAATTTGAAAGTAAAGCAAACACATAAGTTCAAATCAAATCACACACATAGACATATAGGTAGTAAAGTAAATCTATTACTCCTCCGATTCAGTGCTTGTTTCTCCTTTGATATCGCCCGTCGATTGAACATGAACGAAGAGGTTATAGAAAGGTCGCTATGGGAATTCTTCAGTAGTGTCCTCTTCAATCAATGTCATCTTTCTCATCAATTGTATCATACTTGCTTCGATATGTCCAGAGTGATCAAAATGCTCTTTCATCCTCCAGTCTAGATGATCAAAAATTTTAGAGATATTGTTAATTGTATTCATAACATTTTGTACCTCTTTCTCCAGTTTCTTGATTCTGCGCAGGATCACTAGTATCTTGTCCGGAATTAGAGGCTGAATAGGTAGTGAATTCTGAGGTGATTGATCCACAATAATAGTCATATCATTATCATCTTCATTGGTTGGGAACTTCTCGGTTAGTTCTAAAGGCTTCCAAGGTAGAAGTACATTTTCCCAATTCTCATAAGATACTTAGAACTGACTGCAAAGTAAGAAAATTGTTGAAGGATGTCCAAGCCCATAAGTTGATCCATGAACGATCAGGCCTAAAACAGACTTCACAATTATCGATCCAATATTAATCGGCAGTCTCATTTGAATACAGTAATTCAGAATAGCACTTTCTTTAGTAACTTTACTGATCCTCATTGTCAGTAATAGTTTTGTAGAAATGAAGAAGTGCCAGTGTTTAGAAACGAGGTTTAGAAGCGTAGTAGAGAAACTAACATACTCGTTTTCTCTCATTTCTCAGTCTTCAGTCTCATCCGTCAAAATTTGGTAGATCTCATTCATCAAATTTCTTGTCGGGACGAAGTTACAATAATGGCAGCCAGGAACATTCTCGATCATATATAACTCATTAATCTGTGCAGGAGTAAAAGTTACCCATCTGCCTCGCACATATACGAGTCCCTGGTTGATTCCATGCAAATTAGCATAAAACTCCTTCACCACAGAAACGACTACGGCGGTAGTAGTGTAGCATAACACTTCCCATCGTCGTCGCACAATCATATCTTCAATTACTATCAAAGGATTGTTCAATCCTCGATTAACAAATTCTCTTTCATTGATTAATCTCATCTTTGTCAGCACTTTGTTGAAGATTCATTGCGCCTCGGAACTAACGAACTTTCTCTGGTTGAACACTCAAAATCTAGGGTTTTCAGTAGAATTGGAAGCCATAGGGATAAATTTGGTGGAGTTTTAATTCATTTTTGGGTAATATGAATTTAAAAACCAAGTTTGGAAGTTTATAGAGAGTAAATCTTGCCTAAAACCGCCAAAAACCGACATTTCAAACTCCGGAAACTGTCATCTCATCGTTCTCGTTGTTGGCGGCGTCGATGGCGTCGTCGGCAAGCCTTGAGAATTAATTGTCTGGACTCTCGGGAAAACCACGCCTTCGACGGTGTCAAGGTCGTCGTCAGCGCCCAAGGAAAAAATTTCATAGGTTCGCTCTGGTCCGAATGCGTTCCAATTTTCTCTATGGATCCAATTTTTATGATGATTCAAGGGTAAATAAGAGTAGTAGTGTTCAATACTACCACAAACTAATGATAATTTCAAATTAAAAACACTATAATCATAATAAAAATAAAGCTAACTATGGGTTGCCTCCCATAAAG
>NEWO01000280.1:185211-231669 GCA_003013225.1 Phalaenopsis aphrodite | reverse complement strand
TTGGCATCAATCACAAGTTTTTATGTATTTGTAAACATCTCTAAAGAGAGTAGGCCAATAGAATCCAGCTTATAAAATTTTATAAGCAGTTTTATCAGTTCCAAAATGTCCTCCAAATTCAAAATCATGACAATTCTGAATAATTAGTTCAGTTTCTTCACAAGGTACACAACTTCTCATAATAAGATCATTACATTGTTTATATAAATAAGGCTCAACCTAAAAATATGCTTTCACATCATGAATGAATTTTCTTTGTTGTTGCAATGTCAGCATAGGTGGCAAAATATCACTTACAATATAATTAACAATATCAGCATACCATGATATTTTCCACTCATTAATATTATAGAGTTGTTCATCAGGGAAACTGTCCGTAATTTCATTGTCAGTGTCAGATAATTCATGATATTCTAATCTCAACAAATAATCAGAAATTTGATTATCAGTTCTCTTTCTATCAATAACCACAAAATCAAATTCTTTCATCAAAAGTATTCATCTAATTAACCTTGGTTTAGTATTCTTCTTTTACATCAGATATTTCATAGCAGAGTGATCAGTGTGCACAACACATTTAGTCATAATTAAATAAGATCTAAATTTATCAAAAGCATACACAATAGCCAGTAACTCTTTTTTAGTAACAATGTAGTTAATTTGAGCATCGTTAAGAGTTTTACTAGTGTAGTATATAACTTTAAAAATTTTATCATTCATTTGTCCAAGAACAGCTCCAATATCATAATCACTAACATCGCACATCAGTTTGAATGGTTTCTCCCAGTTAGGTGAAACTATTATAGCTTTTCTTTTAATAACTCAGAGGCATTTAAACAATCTTCAGTAAACTCAAATTTCTTGTTCTTTTCTAAAAGTTGACATAGAGGTTTGGTAATTTTTGAAAAATCTTTAATATAACTCCTATAAAAACCAACATATCCAAGAAAACTTTTAACCTCTCTTGCATTAGTAGGAAGTGTTAATTTAGATATAAATTGAATTTTTGCAGGGTCTACTTCCATACTATTTTTCAAAATTTTATGCCCTAACACAATTCCTCCTGAAACCATAAATTGACATTTCTCCCAATTTAGAACCAAATTAGTTCTTGCACATAACTCCAAAATTTTTTCAAGATAATTTAAGCATGTGTCAAATGATGTTCCAAATAGAGAGAAATCATCCATAAACACTTCTATTCCATCATCAATTAACTTACTAAATATAGACATCATACATCTCTGGAATATTGCAGGTGCATTACATAATCCAAAAGGCATTCTTCGAAAAGCAAAAGTTCCAAAAGGACTAGTAAATGTTGTCTTTTCTTGATCCTCATGAGCAATAGGAATTTGATAGAAGCTGGTATATCCATCTAAAAAATAGAAATATTTGTGCCCAACAAGTCTATCCACTATTTGGTCTAACAATTGTAAAGGGAAGTGATCTTTCCTAGTGGCATTGTTTAATTTTCTATAATCAATGCAAATACGTCACCCAGTAACTTGTCTGATAGGTATTAATTCATTATTCTCTTGTGCTTCAGCATTCACCCCTCCTTTCTTAGGAGCACAATGAATTGGACTTACTCAAACACTATCTGAAATAGGATATATAATTCCAATGTCCAACCATTTCAAAAATTCCTTCTTGACTACTTCTTTCATCTTTGAGCTTAATCTCTTTTGTGGATTAACTCTTGTTTTATATTGTTCATCCAGCAAAACTTTGTGCATACAAATCGAAGGACTAATTCCTTTAATATCAGCTAAGGTTCAACCAAAAGCTTTCTTATATCTTTTTAATGTATCCAAAAGTCTTTGCACTTGCAAATCATTTAACTCTGAATATATAATAACAGGTAATGTAAATGAGTTTCCCAGAAACACATACTTCAAGTGGTTAGGCAATATTTTCAACTCAAGTTTAGGTGGTTTTATAATTGACAGAACTAGATTCTTATCAGCATTTCCTGTAATATCTAGCATCTCAATTCTTTCCTAAACATAATCTAATTCTTCATTTTCTATTTTGTCTAAAATAACTTCATCTTCATCTTCAAAATCTTTTTTCTCTTCAAAATATTCTTTAAAATGCTCGTTCAATAGATGTTCACTAATTTCCATGCGAAAACATTCATTATCTCTTTCAACAACAAAGTATTTCATAGATTTTGCAATGTTAAAATTTAATTCTTGATTGTTAACTCTTATAGTTAATTCTCCCTTTTGAACATCTATCATAGCTCTTCCAGTAGCTAAAAAAGGTCTCCCTAAAATAATAGGTATTTCTTTATTTTCCTCCATATCTAAAACAATAAAATCCACAGAAAAGATAAATTTATCAACTTTTACTAACACATCTTCTATAACTCCCTTAGGATAAGTAACTGAACGATACGCTAACTGAAGAGTTACAAAAGTAGGTGGGACTTCTCCTAATCCTAATCTTTTGAAAATTGATAGAGGCATAAGATTAATGCTGGCTCCTAAATCACATAAAGCTCTTCCATAAAATCTTTCACCTATAGCACACGGTATATTGAAACTATCTCGATCTTTTAATTTTTCAGGAAGCTTTTTTTGAATAATTGCACTACACTCTTCGCTAAGTGCAACAGTCTCATTATCAGTGAACTTCCTTTTCATGTTCAAAATATCTTTCATAAACTTCACATAATTGGGCATTTTCTCTAAAGCTTCTACGAAAGGAATATTTACCGTTAATTTTTTAATAATTTCTATAAACTTGGAAAATTGTTTATTCTTTTTGTGTTGTTTCAATCTTTGAGGAAACGGTGGTGGAGGTTTCTCCACAATAATTTTAATTGTGTAAGTGGATATTCTAAATCTGGGTATTCATGATCATTTTCTTTTTTTGTATCCACTTTCTCTTTTTTTATTTTTGTTTCTTTCTGTACTCTTATTTTCAATTCTTTTCCACTTCGTAATTGTATTGATTTTATCTGTTCTTTTCCTTGATCTTTAGGATTTGGTTCCACAGTACTAGGAAAAGTTCCTGATGTTTAGTTACTGAGCGCAGTAGCGATATGCCCTAATTGGTTTTCAATATTCTTGATAGCAGTCCCTTGATTTTGTAACTCGTTTCCTTGAATTTGTAATTGATTTCTTTGATTTTACAATTGTTGACCCATGTTCAATATTAGTTCTTCCATAGACAACTTCTTTTCCTTAAATTGAGTGTTACTGTTAAATCTTGGAGGATAAGAAGGTCTATAATTAACATTTCCTTCGTTGGATGAATTTCTCAATGGGTTTACTGGGTTGTTTCCCCATTATTTATTTGTAGAAGAATTTTTATTCCAATTAAAGTTAGGATGACTTCCAACCTGGGTTATAATAGTTCGAATATGCATTGTTAGGTCTATTGTTAATAGCATTTAAAGTCTCATAAGAGGGTTGAACATCCACAAATTACCCAGATGAATTCTCTTCCATCATAGTAGGTTTTGGAGAATAATTCATTCCATAATGATCTAATTTCTTTGATATTGCAGCAATCTCCAAAGCTAACATAGATGTTGCATCAGAATCGTGGATACTAGCTACTCTTTTAGGATTTACCCTTTCAAAGGGCCATTGAAAATTGTTGGTAGCTATCTCTTCTATTAACAAATAAGCCTCATCAAATGGTTTTGACATTAAAGAACCACAAGCCGCAGCATCTATAACCGATCTAAGAGATCCCACCAATCCATTGTAAAAAGTTTGAATTATCAAATAATCTGATAACGAATGATGTGGGCACTTCTTAAGAAGATCTTTAAATCTCTCCCAAGCTTCATATATCGACTCTCCATCAATCTGACAAAATGATATTATGTCATTTCTAAGTTTAGCAGTTTAGGATGGAGGGAAATATTTGGATAGAAATTTCTGTAAAAGTTCTTCCCAAGTTCTAATAGATCCAGGTGCTAACGAATTTAACCACATCTTAGCCTTATCCCTAAATGAAAAAGGAAAAAGTGTAATTCTAACAGCATCATTCGAAACTCTGTCATATTTAAAGGTAGCACAAAGTTCTAAAAAACTACTGATATGTAAATTAGGATCTTCATTTGGTGTACCTCCAAATTGATTATTTATATCATTTGGATAATAGCATGTTTGAGCTAAGATGATTTAGCAGGTACATCAGGATTTTGGATAGATAAGTGAATTTCATCTGTTGTAGGATTTGCATAATCTCGTAGAGGTCTACGTTGATGCTCATTTTCTATTCCTTGATTGTTTACATTATTTTTTATTGTTTTCTATTGTGTTCGGATTTCTAGATTCTTTTCTTAGTTTTCTAATTCTCCTAACAGTGCGTTCTAATTCTGAATCAAAAGGTATAAGATTTTCAGGTCCAAATTTACGCATAGAGATGAAATCAGTACACAGAAAAATAGTTAACTAAATATGAAAATAAGTTGCAATTCAAGTAAAAGTTTTCTAATAGTACTAATTTGTCCGTTACTCTAATTATGATTTTTTTAAAATCTAAATTTTACTCCCCCGCAACGGTGCCAAAAACTTGACAGTGACTTTATATATGCTTAAAAATACAAGAATTTCATACTGCTGCTAGAAGATTTAAATCCCCGACAACGGCGGCAAAAACTTAACAGCGACTTTATATATGCTTAAAAATACAAGAATTTGATACTGTTGCTAGAAGATTTAAATCCCCGGCAATGGCGCCAAAAACTTGATAATGGTTATAGATTTGATATAGATGTGTATAAAATATTCAATAATTACAAAGTAACACTTATCAACGTATGTATACTTATCGCTCAAGTAATACAGGGCTCTAATGGAGTCCTGGATATCGATCCCACAGGGAGTAATATTAGAGGCTACAAACTAAGATTTAAAAAATCAATGCTTAATCACAACAATATAGTTCAAATTGCATATTTGATACTAATAGGCAATTCAAATGTAATTTTAATAAACTCTTAATTAATTAATTTTACTAATAAAGTTTCTAATGTGAAGTTCAATATATAAGAATGCATCCTTCTCCTTGTCAAAAATTTTAAGTGAATGGATAACTTGAATTAGTTCAAATTGTATTGTGCCAAATAGGAGCATACATATTCTTTACCCTTTGGACCAGGCATAAAGAACATTGACTAATCCTATGCTTGGTTACTGAATCTACGGCTAGGCTGAGAGGATACCAACTCTCACTTCGGAGCTCCCACGTTCCCCTCGCCTGAGGGCTAACATCCCCCAAACGATAGAACCGAATTGAAGATTTTAGTCTGTCACTCTAAAATCTCCAATTATACGTCAGATAATTTTTTATTTTTTTATTTATTTGCACCCAACTTTCAGGGACCTAAATCTTGGATGTAATCTTCACTTTAGTCATAAAACTCAACATATTTTAACAAATCAATTGGCCAGATTGAAAGTAAATTAAGATTGAAGTGAGAAGATCATCACAATGTCTTTAATATTCTCATGGCACAACTAATTCAAATCACCATTTTGCAAAATCTCAAGACAAGGAGAAAGATAGAGAAAACTACTCAAAACTCATGGAGAAGATACGACAAAACTTGGAATTTATATATAAAAGCAAAGTCATACAAACTTCAATAAGTAAATACAACTTATCTCTAATTCCTCCCCAAGCAAACTCCTCGAAGTTCCTCTAAATCTCTTCCTTTCTTTACAACACATAGAATTCTCCTTCGAAGCTGCAAGGAGGAAGAAATCTCTCACTTTCCTTCGACTCTTACAATCTCTCGAAGAATTCCTCACAATACTAACCCTAAACTACACTCTCTACACTCTAATGGACACACATGGACACTCCCCTCTCTACCTTTAAATTGTTTCTCCAAAAGTTGTAGAAGAGTTTTCAAGAGTTGTCCAAGTGTCCCTTCAAAAATCGTCCACATTCAATGCATCTGTTGAGAGAACCGACGTGCTCATCGTCTGCGAACTCGATGGCACCATCGGCGACCTTCTAAAATATTTAATTTTGGACTCTCGAGAAAAACCCGTCGTCGGCGCCGTTGAGCTTGCCGCCGGCGCCCAAGATCAAATCTTCATATTTTGGTCCTTTTTGCTCCAAATTTGCTCCTTGCATCTTTTTGCTCAAATGACCATAATTCGACATACTTGCAACAAAAATAAAAAATACCTTTCTTTAAAGTGCAATATCATCAAAATAATGTGTAAAATAGGTATGAAAATCTCAACATATTTTCCTTTCGTCACCGGTGAGCATCTTAGTTCACTCCGACCGGCCACCCCGGCCCGGCGAGCATTTTAGTTTGCTCAGATTGGCCACCCCGGCCTGGTGAGCGTCTCACTTTGGTTTGACCAGCCGCTCTGGCCCGGTCGACCGACCACTTGCACCACTACATGTTATGTGTGTACATATGCATGATTGTTTGCATGTTCACCTACCTTTTGGCATATCCGGGTCACTACCTCCATAGCACACCTATTTCTTTGAGCCACTGCTGCGTCCACACATCTTTCGCGGGTCATTGCCACCACGGCACTCCCATCCCTTTCTGTCAATGCTGCTTAGACACACTTTCTTTAGGTTGCTACCTTCATGGCATGCCCACCCTTCGGGTCACTACCGCTACGACACACCCATTTGTTCAGGCCACTTCCTACATGGTATACTCACCCTCCCCTGAGTAACTACCCCACGGTACACTCATCACTTTTGTCACATGATTGTCTACATTTGCATTTGCATGTTTGCATGGGTAGCGAGCCAGGCTCGTTAGGAGAGTGGCCTCGTGTTGGTCGCGATGTATTAATGAGCATTGCTTGCTGGGTTGAACCTGGTGAGCAATGCGAGTTAAGTCATCGACATTGACACGAGTATGACTGTGCTAAAGATCTAATAGATCTAACTTGTGTCATCATTCTTCGTGACACCCTTTAGACCCTTTGGATCTTTAGGATTAGGTCGGTATGGCGACCCTATCAAAGTCATACTATACCCAGACCTACCTAGCACTTCGATACTAGGTTGACACCCTTTTCATTAGATGGTGTGCTAGGCTAGGATTTAGGGTGCTAGGTAGTCTTTTTGATGCCTGGATATTGTTCTCTATCGGATTAGTTGCCCTAGCCAAGTATCTTTCTTTTGCATTATGCTTATGATGTGATTGCATGTTGCATATATATGTTAGTATGTTAGGATGCTTTTCTGTAAGGAGCCATGCATATTTATATGCACACACACAGGTACCGCTATGGGGGAGTAAGAAATGATTTTTGACACTTTTGCTTGAATGTGTTATTTAGCTCCCTAATTTCAAGGCATGGCTCATGATACGTTATTTGCATATGAGTTTTCTCACTGACACTTATTTTCATGCAGGATTGAGTCTTTTTTATTTTCTTTATGTGCTTTTAGAGTCTAGGAGAGTTTTGTAGCATAAATAAGATACGGGCATGGGTTTCAAGGCTATTAGTGCGGGAACCAAGTGGAGGGGACCAGGAGTAGATGCTCGTGCCCCGTATCTTAATTCTGCATTTTATATTGATATATAGAATTATGATCCGGCATGTATATGCGGAGTCTGACCGCATTTATCTTTTCTGGGATATGTTGTCGATCTAGAGGCACTGACGTGTTTATTATTTTGATTTGGCTTGTTTTACTTTTTGCATTACATTGCATGCCCGCACTTACATGTGTTTTCCTTGTTTCTTTCTGTGGTTTATCTGGGATTTCACGATGAAACATAGGCTCATTAGGACTTAAAATCCTATTTTTTCTACTTAAAAATCCTAAATAAAATATTCAATATAATTAAAATTTAGGATTAAAATATTCAGGATTTAAAAATTTCACTTTTACTTTCCTCCATATATTAATAGGGCTTGCACAATACTTAAGGACCGCTCTAGATAGCTGCATTCATATTTGCATGTCCCGAGGAGGAGCCCCTGTGCTTCTTCAACCCGATTGGCCCAACATATCTTTATATAGGTGGTTGTCTAGTGCGCCTAGGGTGTTAGAAAGCTCCCCGACCCAAACGGGATGTAAGTCCTTTTGTTTGAAGTGTTTCAAGCTTTGTAGCTAAACCACTACTGTCTTTTCCTTCCTGAGGCATCATTACCACTTCAGCAGGTATAAGTCCCACCTCTTGGAGCTCCAGCTTTTAATCATATGATAGAGTTTCTTTCCTTTAACCTTAGGGGTACCGAGGTTCCCGTGGACGACGTAATTCACGGATTGTTAACCGGGGACCCAGGACGTGTTGGGTCGATTACTTTCACGACCTCGTAGACTTAGGGTCCTAGTAGCTATGAATGACAGGTCTGCGGTACCGCGACCCAATTACCTCTACCTTTTAAGATCACTCCACCCTCCTCTTGTTGAGCCCTATCGCTCATTGACTTCATTAATATCACCTTGACGGCCCAATGCCGATGAGTTGTCGCCCATTTGGGATACGATAATTTGTCCTCTACCCTTTGGCCCGGATGTACTTTGACGTATTGAGATATCACCGTCAAGATGATTTAGGTTTTTTTGTGGGCCCCGTGTGCCGATGAGTTGCTACCCATTTGGGATGTGAGAGACTCACTCTCTGCCTGTTGGCTTAGCGTGAGCTTTGAAGCATAGGGAATGTTCCCAAGCGGAATAACCTTCATTTGAGTAACTATTACCCCATGTTCATGATAATCCAAGCGAAACTCCTTTTATTGAGAGTATTCTTGGGCATCCCCTAAGATGTAATTAATCAAGTGGGATACGTCCCCTTGGGAGTGCTCTTGACCACAAAACCGGCACCTAAACCTGAATCTCTGGTTATGGGTAGTCTATGTGGATATTCTTTCACGGATATCAATTTAAGGTGCTTTAGCTCGATCTTATTTGGGTGAATACTCTTAACCTATCCTTGAAGGTTTACCTCACGTAGACTCTCCACGTTTTGTGTTTTCTCTTGTTTGTCGTTTTGTCGTTTTGTCATATGTCCCTTCTTATTTGGTTCCTCTCCTCTTAGAATTACTAATCTGATTTGGGAGGGATATTTATTCGATTGTGCGAAGTATACAATGATCGACAGACTGTCGACTCCTTTTAAAATAAAAGAGGGAAAAACGAACGAAAATAGTGGGTAGTCACCCCTATGAGTAAGCTTAATCACTTAAGGGACTTTTATTATGTCTTCTCAATTTGGCTTGAACTTGTAGTGTTTTAGGAATGTTTATGATAACTTATGTTTAATTTTTTAATCCTCTTTATGTGATATTAGATCAGGCATAGCTCACTACCAAGCTCTTGGATTATTTAAGGATAAATTTGTAATTCTAAAAAAACTTCTATAAGATGAGTTTGATTTTTTCAAAAGATTAAATTATTCTTAACAATTGTTTTGGGACTTCAAATTAGTAGATTATTGTCTTCCTAACTTGTGCCCCCTTACACTTGAATCATCCAAACTTAATTGTCTTTCGATCTTCAACATTTTGAAGAATTACAATTATGAACTTTGGTAGAAAATATTGTGAATTGGTATCAACTCTTTTACCCTTGTGTTTCAATCATCTCAGAGGATTAATTATCATAATTATTCCCCTTTTAACCCTTGGTATAACCTAAATTTTAATTAGAGTACAAAATTCAAAATTTACAATTTTAACCCTAGGGATTTCTACTCATAACTCTTTTAGTTTAACTCAAAAAATCATGAAACTTTGTTGGCTTATTACTCATGAGTTAATGGAAACATCAGGAGAGAATTTAGATTTCTTAATTTTTATTTATTTTTTTATAATTATTTTGGTCTATAATATGAATTTTCAATGTTAATTAATTTCATTAACCAAAACATAATTTCTTTCCTTAGGAAAATTTTATTATAGTCGTATGAGTCAAATGACTACTTAGGATAACTTTCATAAATTTTTGAATTATAATTTAATTTTTATGATTTTTAGTTAATTTTAATGAATAAATAAATACAAAACATATTTTTTTAAATTTGGAAATTAATTTTTTTTATTTTCTTTAATCTCTCTGATTTCAGAAAACTCAGAGAATTTATTTTATTATTTTGTTTTATTTTAATTTTATTTTTTTATAATTTTTTAAACCAAAAGTACAGAAAAATAGATTTAACCATTTAAAATACATTTTTATAATTTTCAAGGATTGTGAAAGCACTTCTTAGTGGTTTTCATTATCAAGAAATAATTTGTGACATTTTGAGGTATATTTATATTTTTTTGTAATTTGCAATTAAAAAAACAGCTAAAAGTGAACTTTTTTATTATGACCTTAAATTTATTTTTCCAAGGTGCTTATGTCCTCAAAGAACACCCAAAGCTTGATTCTATAATTTTCTAATTTTTTTTTCTATAATTATTCTAAGCAAAAATTACTATTTTCTTAAAAAAACTTTTCATATTAAAAAATGAGTTTTCTAAATTTTAAATTTTAATGGAAATAACCTAAGGTTATTTTCTTTAATATGAGGTATTTTGTGATTTTTTTAGCTCTATTTACGTATTTTAATTTATTTATTAATTTTTAAATAGAAAAATACTTAGTAATGCATTTTTATTTTAAATCCCTTTTTTTTATTTTTGTAAAGTCCTTTGACCATAGTGAACACAACAAACTTGATTTTATATTTTTTGGTTTTTATTTTATTTTTTATAATTTTTTTAATTAAAATAAGGTGAAATTCATAAAAAAATTAGGGCTTTTGATGTTAAGGGCGCCCTCTAATCTTAAGAACATCAGAGAACACCCCTAGGGACATTAAAAAATCCCTCAAAATCTCATGTGATTGTGATAATTATTTAATTAATTATAATTAAATTTGTCTCTGGTTTATAATTAATTTAAAATAAAATACTTAATAAATATTTTTTATTTTTGGTTCATTAAATTCTTCTATGTTTCACTGAGCATAGAGGTATTTTTATTTTATTTGTAAGATTTTTTTTTTTTTTGCACCAAGAAATGAATGTTTTAAGTTAAATATCATTTTCTGTATTTAATTAACGTGGCACTTACTACATCATCAAACCTATCGAAAGCCCATGTGTCACCCGCAGATTCGTTGCGCTTTACACCTCAGTCACTGACTCGGCCTGTAGTTTGTGTAACACTGCCCTGTCTGACCCGATCTCAATCATTTGTTCGATACATGCAAAAATGAAAGGCATCTGTTCATCGTCCCCGTTCATCCGTAACCCGTGAACTGTATGCATTTTAACTCTAAGATCTCGCTCGATACTTAACTAAATTAATTGCATTTTGTTCCTACACCTTCATCTGAGTGAGACGAACACATCCGTACTGCTAAATACGCATGAAGCATAAATTTCTTTCACAAACGTCTAAACCGAGGAAAAATTAGGGATTTTCGAGCTATACCTGTGACTACAAGTTGAGGTTTCGATTGGGTTGGTTGAAAAGCTTTGCCCTGGTCCCACAAATGTCTTTCAAGCACCAATTTGCTCTATGGTTGGGTCTAGGTGGTCTACGATAGTTTAGAGAGCTCGGGAATGAGAGGTTTTGATCACGGAAGTGGTTTTGAGGTATGGTGAAGCTTTTGGGATGATCAATTTGGAGTTTTGAGAAGTTAGGTAAAGTGGCCAAAAAAACTCTGAATTTGAGTTTGGAAATTAGGGTTTTGTGGTCTGTTTAAGGGCTTTAACATGGTGGGGATGAGCTTCGTGTGAGTGCTAGAAGGGTTTGGAGACAATTGGCAGAGTTTCCCTTAAGTTAGTGCACTTCTTTTTTTTTGGTCATGAGGTGGTAGTGGTTTTATAAGCAAGAAATTAGGGTTCAACTAGGATAGTCAGGGAGTCCAAGATGGCACTTAGGTGGAGGGAAAACAAGTGTCAATGTCTAATGGGAGTAAGCCAAGTAGGGGAGTTTAAATTTTGGGTTTTGACTATGGGTGGCCCCTCAAGTTTGGTGTTTTCCGGCGGCTAGGGTGGTGGTCGGTCTATGGGATGTCACCATCTTGTTGAGGGAGTTCAGTGGTGGGAAAATGTGAAGCCAATTGAGTTGTATCATGTTCCTATGAGTGGATTGAAGTGAAATGGGTTTAGGCCACTTTTGCGTTTGACTTTGGTTTGGTCCATGGGAATGGCTTGGTTCATCTCCCCATGGTGGCTGATCTGATTGTTAGCTTTGGGTTCAGATCATGAAGACCCATTCATGGGGCTTGGGGGTTTAAATACAGGCTATGGATGAGGTGAAGCACTATCTAGGAGGCTTAAAGGTAGGTCCTCCTTTTACCATTTAGGGTAGGATGACATGTTTGGGGCTAAGGAGGCTTGCATGTGGCTTGGCCATGGCTTAGAGGCTTACATATGACTTGGTTATTTTCATGAAGAAGGAAAGTGGAAAATGGGACATTTATTGAGGTGGTGTCATGAGGCCAAATTTGGTTTATTAAATTATGAACTTTAGGACATAGGGTTTGATTTTAATCAAATGGATGAGAGGGGAATTTCATGTCACGTGGGCTCATTTAATTTTGAAGAAGTTTAAAAGTGGGCTTGGAATTTGGGCTTTTGAATTTTGATTTAAAGGATTTAATTTTGAACTTGGAATTTGGGCTTAGGTTTAATGTTGATGGTTTTTTAAAATTAATCATGTGGGCTACATGAAACTTTGAAGTTGTCATGATGGAATTTGGGACTTCAATTTGATTTGGATTTATCATTTGGTGGATGTTGGGTGAAAATTGGATAGTTTGAGTAGAATTAGGCATTTTGGGGATTTGGTAAATTTGGGGAATTTTGGGTGAATTTGGGTAAATTTGATGACTAAAATTGGTTTTTGTGAAGTTTTGAGTGAAATTGGGGATTTCAACAATTTTGGGTATTTTTTGGAATTTTGTTAAATTTGGGTGATTTTGGACAATGTTGGATGGTTTTAGATGGTGATTATGTAAGCCATGGAAGACCTTCCCAAAGTCATAAGAGCCTTATGAGACCTCATCTTGAAGCCCTCGCATGTTGGTCCTAGTCATCATAAGCAATGGTTAAGGACATAGAGCAACCCAGATGAATCTTCAAAAGAGTTAAGGAGTAGTTGTGGACCCCTAGGAGGAGATGGATCAATTTGGGTGAATTAATGGTTTTTGGAGTGTTAGGAAACTTGTGGTGAGTCCAAGTGTGTGTGTGTAAGACCAAGCCACCCAGGGTTTACCTATGGTCAATTGATAGTATGGAAAATTATTCTTGGGTCTTCACATGTTGTTCTTAGCCATCTAAACTGACAAATGAGGGTTTGTGACCACTCATGTGAGACTTCACAAGAAAATTCAAGAAGTGTTTACAATTTCTATGTGGGTGGGTTTCATCACTAGTACTCTAGGATAGTCAACATAAAAGTCTTATGGCTATATCCTAGGCTTCTAAAGAAGGGAATTAGATCTCATCAAAAATGAGGTCAACACTAGGTTGGATCAGACTGGTGTTAGGTTAGGTTTGGTTCAGGTTTGGGTTGGGTCAGACTTGAGTTAGGTTTGGTTTGGGTCAGGTCTAGGTTGGTTCAAAACTAAGTTAGGTTAGGTTTGTTTAGATTTTGGGCAAGGTTTAGCTAGGTTTAAGGTAGAGCTAGGTTGGATTAGGTCTAGGATTTTAGTTTAGGTTTGGCTAGGTTTAGGCTTAGTGAGTTTGGGTTAGGTTGGGTTTGGCTTGACCTAAGTCAAACCCAAGCTTAATCCAAGGTCTTTAATTTGATTAGCTAGGTTTAAAATGTTTTAAAAAATAAATGCTTAATTTAAGAGAGGAATGTGAGAGAATTTATTGAGAGGAGAGGAGGTTGACCAAAGGAGGCAGAGGAGGAAGAAACTTGTTGGAATCCCTTCTATGTTCTCACTCTACACTTCTTCTGCAACCAATGCTGAGACATTGTGAGCAGTGCCAAGTCCAGTGTTGGAGACCCCCTTTTACAGGTGGGGAAGGTGGTCGTAGAGCCACCAGAAGAAGTTCGATGAGGTGGTGAGTCGACAGTGATGATTAGTTTGCCATTTATTGAGCCACGGATCACCACGAGTGAAAGGTTGTGTCAATTCGGGGCGTGATCCATGGACTTCATTCATAAATCATTGATTGTGAAGTCAGCTTGCCTAAGTGTGCTTACGCCTAGGCCTAGCGAGACCACACATAGATACTTTGGGGCATGGTCACTCCTGGGCCAGGTATGACCACGTCAAGGTATTTTGGGGCGTGGTAACAACCAGGCCTAGCGTGACTACACCAGGCCAAAAAATAGACGATTTCCTTTTTGACCAATCTTGTTGTGTCGGACCAAGGGGTGATGTCCATGCAAGCCCTATGTGACCAAAAATGAAGTCAACATAAATTAACATCATAATTAAAATCACCATTGAGGATATGTAATTCAAGGGGTTGATGGGTTGACAATCAAGTATTAAGCCATATTCAAGAAATTCTTCAGAGTTTTTTTTAATTTCCTTTATCAAAATATTTCTTTAGATTGACTATAGTAGTGTATCTATCAAATAATTAATTTTAAACAATGTTCTTTAAAAATGCCAATAAGTAGTCACAAAATATAAACATGTACTCTTGGTAATATTAATGCTAAAGCATTGAGGGAAAAAAATATAATAAATCGGCCACTCAAAACTAACCTCAGTATCTAGATAAGCATTTATTACTAAGCTCATGACATATATTTTATCAAAGTGCATAAAAAACTAAAAAAACTTTGAAGGTCAAATGATATTTTTTATGGCAATTATTAATATGAAATTTTCTTATGTATTCATTACCACATGATGAAATGTGTTTAATAAAATGACTAGTAAAGCATTATTGACACTATAATATGTATTAAAAAAATTGATAAAATTGTCACTATTTATAAGTTACTTTTTCTGGCTATAAAAAATAAACACGGCTGAAATATTTTTAATTCCACTAGACAAGTGTCATGCAATAAATCTAAGTATTGGCATTTGCATCACCTCCACTGCATATATTCCATATATGCCACCCACAGATATTACTAGGAGGCATGCATTCTTGATGCCTTGAACACAACGAAAAGTACATTTTTGAAAGCGTGCTTACTAGAAATCAACATATTAACTATTGTTCTAGAATTTTTCTTGTGGAACATTAACAATTAGGATGGAGACTTCTAAAATTCAGAAGAACCTCTCATAAAAATGATAGATAACTCATAACATTGTCAAACTTTCTCACATTATAAGTCAATGTTGTGGTCTATCTTTTGATGATATATGATCATTTTTTACTTTAACTTTAACTTAAGGTTAGATGCCATAAAAATTTCTTTAATCATGTGACAGATGATTTATGATTAATTTCGTTGAAGGTCTTTCATTATAACATTCAAAATCCACATGTTTATTAATTCATAGCTTGTAATCTCGAATACATTTAACCTTGCCAACTTCATTGTTCATAAACATTTATGAGTTGAGCAAAATACATATTATACATTTCTTATTAATGTTTTCACCTTGTTTTTTTTAATACAAAATTTACTTTCACACTTCTTTGCACCAAAAAATTACCCAATCATTGAATCAACAGTTAATGAACTTAAATATAGGTCTTGTATTAGGAATCATAGTACTTTAGTTATTTTTGGGCACTAAACTGTAGAAGTTGCTCATGCATTTTTCATATCTCATGTTTTCTCCTTAGCCCTAATATACATAAAGAAAACAAAAATTTAACTAGTTTATTAGCTTTAGATAGAACATAAAATAGGGTTGTTTTATTTAATGTGTGCTTTAATATTATAGTATCCATATATTAACTATCTTGTATGGCTTTTATGCCCACAACATCATTCGCTTATGCATGTAGCATAGTCATGTGATCCATTTACAGCAAGAACCATATTAACAAAATATGATGAGCTAATTGAGCTTTCTCCATTCTCATTGGGACAAAAATTATTTTTAAAATATTCCTCTAAGCAATTATAACATAAATAAGTGTTCAATACTAAATAAAGGTGAAGAACTAATTCATGAAAAACTTAAGTTTATAATCTATTAGAAGCTTAATTTAAGGAATTTAATTTATTATTGTTGCTCCACAAAAGTGATACATTATCTCCCATTTTAGACTAAATAGTCCCTTATTAATCTATGTCATTTCATATGTAAAATTTATGAGATTTTTAAGAAAAATAACTATTTGTACAGTCACTACTAATTTCTTTATTCGATAAATATATTACTATCTATTCTTTTTTTTTCTCCTCTATACAGCACAATAATATTAGTACTAGCTTTTATCTTCATAAAATATTTAGTTAATGTATACAATTATAGTTATTAAAAATGTGTTTGAACCACATTAAAACTAAGATTGAACCTTGCTCTAATCTTATTCAATACTCAAAATGATTTTTTTAACCATGTTGTTCAAACATGGATCAAACATGTTCAAATGATTGAAATATATGATAAGATTTGAACAATGATTGATTATTCTTTAAATAAGGTTAGAATATAGATTGAAAAGTTCAAACATATTTAAACATGACCAAACATAGAATTCAAATAAAGTCTAAATATGTATTTAAACATGTTTGAGAAAACATAATTGTGGTTTGAATAAATATAAATATGAATTAAGCATAAGGTTTAAGAAGGTTGAGAACCCAATATTTGATAATCCATCTAGATCTACATAAGAGCTCCATCAAAATGACTTATTCTATGAAGCACAATAAAAATACTAAGAAAATAATACTCATAAATGTTAAATTCACTAATAAATAAGGAAATTATGAACTATTCTGTTGTCATCAACCTATCCCCTTGAATGACAAAATCACAATGATAAAAATTGAAATATATAAAGGGTACAATGTCATGCTTTTATAGAAGAGATAAAAAATATTGTGGATATTTTTTCCAAATTAAATTTTGGGACATATGCTTCTAAAAAAATGAAACAGTGAGCATATTTCTCTAATTCTAATAATTATGGGGCTTATGAAGTTAATTTCTCAAAAAACCACCTTTTCAAAATAATTAGTTGAATAAACCATTCAAATTTTAGTTTCTCCCTTTTATATTTTCCTTTATCAATATATATATATATGTTTGAATGTATTTATTAATTTAGTTTGACTTAACAGTTTACACACAGTAGCATTGGATCAAAGTTAATTAAAACTCATTGGATCTTTGATTTACAAAAGATACTTATTTATGAAGTGATGAAGATTGGATGGATCATATCACAGAAAGGCATCACCTTGATTTGTATATCATAAAATAAAGGTATTAATAAAGGTCAAATTGAGGTACTAATAATGGTCAAAAAATAAAAAAAGAAAATTGGAGACGGTCTGAGCTAAATTAGAGTTATTGTTTTTAAGCAAAAGCTAATCCAATAAACTTTATGGTTTTTTTTTTTTTTTGTGAAGGTATAAAAATCAATCTACATAAGAATTTGTTTAATCCTAATATTTACAATTTGTCAGATATTCACGTGATTATAGAAAATCAGAATCATATCATCATCATCATCTAACAATATAGGTATTTTTGTGAAGCTATTTTATACAAAAAAATATACTATAAGCTTATAAATATGAGTATTCATTGCTATAAAAAAAATTAATATTTAAACTTGAGGGTATTGATAAACAAAGTTAGTATGAGAGATCAATCTTTAATGGATTTATGGCTGCAAGTTATAGGTGCTAGGATCAACAACTTCTTGATTCAATTTTTATTTCATATGTGACTTAGTAAGTTATTTTTAATTATAAATTATACAATAGTTATGCATGTATAAGAAATGTTAGTATGCATATAAATATAGAAATCAGATAAGAGCTTAAGCTATAAATAGATATATAGATAAAAGAATGAATCCCTTATCTTTATTATTGATTGCTCTAATTGATATATAGTGCATATATTATGGTGAAGTTGAGGTTATTATAACTTGTGAGAGTTCTTTTGTTACCATGAAAGCAATGTAGGTAGAGAACTTCGTCTAGTACGGAGTGTAACTTCAAGAGATAACTTTAGTAGCATCTTCACTTGTCTTGGAGAATCAAATTTCGAGAAAGCATAATATGATGAACTTTCTAGTTGTAGTAAAGGACGTGGACAAGAGTCATACATAAGATTATGTGAAGACTTCAAATGATCAAATATATTAGACTAATGTGTGTAGTGTGTTCCAGAGATGAGTGGTACATTGTAACATTGAAGGTGAGGAGATAACCCCTTTAAGAGTACAAAAATTAAATAATTACCATTTATATTCTAACAGATTTATTTTGCATTTGGTCTTTAGGTGCATCCCATGATTTTTTAGTTTAGATGTTGGCTTGATAATTGTGTGGTTCTGAATTGTTCATAATTTTAGAAGCATGAAAATCTAGCTCGATGGAGTGAAGTAGTACATCCAAATTTTGTAACATTAGTAAGATAAGTAAGATAATTATTATATTTAACAACATATTACGTACATCACACTTTACACTAGATTTAGGTTGTGTTACATAGGATATTTAGATCTTTGATATGAGAAATATTCCTATTTAAAGATTGATAGAGATTGAACAAACCATGTTACAATAGGCCTCACCTCAATTTATGGCTGCAACTTATAGGTGCTAGGATCAACAACTTCCTGATTCAATTTTTATTTCATATGTGACTTAGTAAGTTATTTTTTAATGCAAGTTATAGGTGCTAGGATCAACAACTTCCTGATTCAATTTTTATTTCATATGTGACTTGGTAAGTTATTTTTAATTATAAATTATACAATAGTTATGCATGTATAAGCAATGTTAGTATGCATATAAATTTAGAAATCAGATTAGAGCTTAAGTTATAAATAGATATATAGATAAAAGAATTTATCTATATTATTGACTGCTCTAATTGATATATAGTGCATATATTATGGTGAAGTTGAGGTTCTTATGACTTGTGAGAGTTCTTTTGTTACCATGAAAGCAATAGAGGTAGAGAACTTCGTCTATTACGGAGTGTAACTTCAAGAGATAACTTTAGTAGCATCTTCACTTGCCTTGGAGAATCAAATTTCGAGAAAGCAAAATATGATGAGCTTTCTAGTTGTAGTAAAGGACATGGACAAGAGTCATACATAAGATTATGTGAAGACTTCAAATGATCAAATATATTATACTAATGTGTGTAGTGTGTTCCAGAGATGAGTGGTACATTATAACATTGAAGGTGAGGAGATAACCACTTTAAGAGTACAAAAATTAAATAAATACCCTTTATATTCTAATAGATTTATTTTGGCATACAATATTTGGGCTTTAGGTGCATCCCATGACTTTTTTTTTAGATGTTGGCTTTAAGATTGTGTGGTGTTGAATTGTTCATAATTTTAGAAGCATAAAAAATCTAGCTCGATGGAGTGAAGTAGTACATCCAAATTTTGTTACATTATTAAGATAAGTAAGATAATTATTATATTTAACAACATATTATGTACATCACACTTTACACTAGATTTAGGTTGTGTTACATAGGATATTTAGATCTTTGATAAGATAAATATTTCTATTTAAAGATTGATAGAAATTGAACAAACCATGTTACAATAGGCCTTGCCTCAATTTATATGAAGTAAATTTAAGAATCATATATAATCTATAATAGTAGAAATCACACTTTAGGATACATGCATGGAATCTTAAGAATCCCCACATATCTTGGGATCCACATCTTATTCCCAAAAAGATGCTGACTTTAATATTGTTTACCCTTCACCCTCAAGATGCATGTGATCTAGGTCTCTTTCAAGGCATAAAAAAACCTTCCTTAATTTCCTCATCAAAGTACCCTCTTAATGAAGAAATTTGGTAATTTTTTGTGGGGTCTTTTTAAGAAAAAATCTAAAGTGAAGCTTTCTTTTTTATTCTCAGTATCAGTGCATTTGAGATTCGAGATGGATTGGGAAGATTTCCTCCATCATATGCATATTTGCGGCTTTGTATTTCTAAGAGATGAGATTCTCTACCCACTTAGTAAACTTAGATTTAGTTAAAATCAAATCACTTAAATCATGATTTCTTTTGATCATTCTTTCTCTCTTATATGTCTAATTCGTGACACAAAATCTCAATCCTATCTGATGCTTCAGCATTTGAGTATGACACTCACTACAATAAAATAAGATCCATTTTAACATAAAAAATGAATCTCAGAAGACAAAAAAAAACTAATTCTAGAACTACAAAGATTTTGTATAACAAAATAAGATCCAACGGTAACAAACTACAAATTCCATTGTACATATAGGCATATACTACTTTATACAGTAAAAAATATTGACAGCATTTCTTGTTCCTTCATAAACTAAAAATATCTATAATCCTGCAGTAACTCCTATCACCCAAAAATAAATCAGAACACTAACAGATGCTTGAAAAAGATCATTGCAGTAAGAGCTTTCGAGACATGGCAAACCATCTAGTGTAGGCAGACTCGAGGTTCGGCCAATCGGAATCTGGGCATGAAGTGAAATGGTGCAGCCAGAGGGCAAGAATTTCTTCCTGCTGCTCCCAGTTCAGCTTCTCTATCATGTCGTCCAGCACTCGCACCATCTCCGTTCGCTCGCTGCTGTTAAGGATGGGTGCATCGATGCCATTGCTGGCACGGCATAACAGCGGGAGCCATGTATGAAGCATAGAGAAACAGTTTTGAGATATAGAGTTGCAAGGCTCATCTTCGTCTTCATTGTGATCGTGGTGGCAAGATTCAACTTGCATTCTGTGTGCTTTTCTGAACATAAAGACTGGAAAGAATGTTTTTTATTTTTGTGTTAGTTTTTCTGGATTCATAAAATGGTTAGAAAACTTCTGTAAATAATGATTAGAAAACATCATAAAAATTAATAATCCATATTTTCAAGAGCAAACCCCTACGATTTCAAAATGGCATGGCTGCTGTAAGTGGACATCCCAACCCTCTGACACTCTGAGAGTTGGCCTTCATTACCTCGTCTACAGGAGATGTCAATGTCAACTCAATAGATATGCGTTACGAGTACAAACTCTCATTCTAACATTCCTAAATTTACCAAATTTTAGCTTTAAATTCTAAATAGAAAAGCAATGCCCATGTTGAATTTTGTGTTCCATAAACTTTATCTCTCAAATTGTTGTGCACTACGTTTATTTTTAGGTTCATGGCGCAACTAGAATAAACTCTCCTTCAATGAAATAGTCCGAATTTATGTGGTTTGGTTTCTTAATTGTCTGATTTATCTAGTGCTTCATGTAACTCTTTAAATGGCCATTACTCACTTTAAAAGTTTAAAATATTAAATGATTTAGAAAAAGGTACTTCAAGGATAAAATAGAAAAGTTGAAGAATGTATTGAAAAAATCAAAAATTCAAAATTTCCTTCATGTTTAAATTAAGTTTTAGAATTAAAATTTTAAGAAAATACAATTTAATACTAAGGAAAACGATTCAGCACTCATAATATACTATTTGTTCGACAATTATAATAGCTCATCACATTTTTAAGCAACAACCCCACGAGGCTAGTGCTGGCTGTTCTAACTGAATAACTGATCTGGCTCTGCTAGCGTCATTATGAGGTGACACTGAACCATAACTAAGATCTAAACATGTGAAATACGAAAAGTACATATATGAGTAGTCAATTATCATCCTATAGCTTCCATGGGAGGGTTCTTCATCCTCTCCACATACATAAGCATTTATTAAAATCACGTGAAAAGCCCATTCATTCAGAGAAGTTAAGAGCGGATTCATAATCTTAGTATTAGAGGAAGAAACAAATAGGGGAGTGAGTCAAGTGCAAAGTGGGCAAAGCCTAGAGAGAAGGGAGAGAGATTTAGTGGGCCTAGAGAGGAGAGCCTAAAGTGACCAAGCTTAGAGAGGCAAAAAGCCTCTAATACATGTAATGGACCCCTTATTTATAGAAGATAGAGGGCCAAATGTGAAAAATTATATATATTTCCCCTACTTTAATAAGGGTGTTATAAGATATCGTAGTCTTTTATCGGGCCTTTTCGTATGGCCTGGACCTTGTCCTCGACATGGGTTGGACGGTCGAATTGGTGTCAGTCGGTTATTTTGTCTGGATACTGATTGACCTTCGCTCTGCAAAGTAGTCAAATTTGAAAGTGGTAGTTGGTCGGCCTTAGGGTGGCCGGGAGGCTTGCTTGTTATTTGGTGATTTTTAGAGATTATTTGATAAAGTTGTTTAGAGTGTTTCACGTTGATACTTTCGTGATTGATGGGGTGTTAAACTTTTGTCCAGTCGTTGGTAAGGATGCTTATCTCTTGTTAGGCTGGATAGCCTTTTGGTCGTCCGACTAGCCTTCAATCAATCGGCAGTCCTTCGGTCGGCTGACTGTCGGTCGGCTGGTGATCTTCAGCTTTAATGAGTACTCGTCAAAGGAATGATCCAAGATTTAATCTCTTTTAATCTGAACTTTTAGATTATTTTGATATTCGTGCAGATCATTTTTGGGTATACATATTAAGTTTTACAATTTTCTTGCTCATTGATGGGAACAACTGCGATATGGATAAAGAAAATTTTAATACAATAAATCAAATCTTAATAATCATAATTTAATGTAGTGATTAGGCTCCTTGGATTTCCATGCCCATGACCCTTATATATGTAGCGCAGTGGACAATTCCCAATATCTCGAGTCTGTCCCTCCTTGCATTCGCTCGACTTATGTGATGTCCTTATGGAGAAAGAATCTGATTTGGCGCTTAAGCCCGTCGATCGAAAGAGGATGCTAGTTGCTATTAGAATAAAGAAACAACACCGATCGGAAGGAGAGCCAAGGAAGAAGTGGGAGAAGAAAGTTGCTAAGAAGTCGAAGCCATTTGAGCGAGTGGAGGTGGAGGAGTCGTCGGATTCAATCCTTGAAACTCCATAAGAGGTTCAACCCAGAGCTGGGAAAAAGCTGAGTGGTTCAACAACTAGCCCATCAACAAAGGCTCCTGTTGAGGTTTTGGGTCAACCAAAGATTGCGAGCGCTCTTTCGCCGATTGGTGTACCAGGAGTTGTTGGGGACGATCAGCCAGTCAGAATAAAAGAAGTGGCTTATGATTTTCATCATTGGATTTCGACGAAGTTACTTGGTCCGAGCTGGATCGGATCCTAGGTATGTGTTTTCGTTTTTATTTTTCACTTATATTTTTTCTTTTTCTTTTTTTTTTTTGCTTATTAATTTTTGTTTCTTTTAGATGAGGACGCTCAGATCAGGGGTTTGTTGATTGTAGGTGACAGCTAAAATCCGACTGTGGTGGTGGCTCCCGTGCTCCACGCGTCGTTCAACAGTGAGGAGAATGTGGTCAACTGCTTAGTCGATCTGATGGGGATCTGGGAAGAAATAATTGAGGGAAGTCGAATGTCCTCGAGAATCCTAACACATCGCCTGGATGAGATGGAAGTTACTTTAATTCGGCGGGTGGAGGATCTTCGAGCGGTGCTGGAGGAGATGCGAGGGAAGACAACCATTCTTCGTCGAGAAGTTTCTGAGCTCCAAGAAGATGCCATTGTACGGAGGATTCGTTCTAAGGTTGATTGAGCGAACAAGTTTAAGCTCGACGATCAAATGTTGTATAGAAGATTAGTTAGGAAAGGTTTAGTTCAGGCTGAGTTGGTTAAGGACAAGTTTGTAAAGTATCTATTGTAGGACGAAGATTTGAGTGTAATTACTATTTTTGAAATAAAAATATTTTGTTTTCCTTTTTATTTTGATTTTTGTGTTGATGTGATGTTTTCTCTTGAATTCATGCGCAAAGACTCCATTTCCGATGGATAAATAGGGGTTGAAGTGTTCTTTTGAGAGAGTCCAGCTTTTAGAGTGATAGCGATCAGTCTTAGGGTAGTCGGTTAGCTTGCTTGTTCCTTGGTGATCTTTAAAATTTCTTTAAAAAAGTTTTTGAGAGTGCCTCACATTGATACTTATGAAATTGTTAGGGGAGTTAAATTTTGTTTGGTCATTGACGTGGATGTCTATCTCTTGTTGACCTGGATGGCCTTTTGGTCATCTGACTTGCCTTCGAGCGATGGACAGCCCTAGCGGTGTTCAGTCGGCCAGCTTCATCAGTACTTATAGCTTTTCATCAAAGGAATGATCCTCGATTAATCTCTTTTAATCTGAACCATTAGATTGTTTCAATACTCATGAATATCATTTTTGGGTGTACACCAAACAATATTATTTAGCAGGAAGAAAATTGCTGTAACGTGAAATCCCTCATTAGAAAATTGGATCTAAACAATGAGAAATGAGCCATTTTAACAAGTTTTTCAATTCTAGTTTGTCTGTACTTTCTTCCTTGATGGGACAGTCAAACAAGCACAAGTCTTAATTTTGAGACTACATAAGGAATATTCCAGCATTGGAAATAAAAGCAGGAATTTTTCACATTAAACGGTATACCTTCTAGACTGGAAATAGACTTTTTCATTCAAATTCATATATTAAAAATAGACTTTCTGATCTCAACGGTCAACACCTAATTGTATTAAACTAATAAAATAATCTATTACAATTATTGAAATTACAAATATCCAATTATTATTCTTGAAATAATTCAATACTATAGCATCCAGAGAACATATCATAGACAAAAAAAAGGTGATGCGTATGGCAAGAGTAGTAGATTTCGATCAAGGCTAAAATTTTATGGGAATATAGTTTCAATTATATTCAATATTTATCAGAGGTTGTAATTCGTGTCTTGTTCGGATCATTCTAAATCGCGCCGGACATTCACAAAGTGGACGTGATTCTGAAGAAAAGAGAGAAAAAAAAAAAATTCCTAGAGCCATTTACATGCATGCCACATAATCCTATGTATTTACATATCTAATATTTAAATTTTTTCTTTTTACACTTCTACCACCCAAAATTTTCATTTTGCATAACAAGTATCAGTATTTTAATTTGTACCAATTGAAATAAACCTATTAACGCATAGATAAAGTAACATGTAACTAAAAGTTAAGTTTAGATGTTAGAAATGTAAATACATAAGAATTAAGCAATATGTATGTAAATCTTCCAGATTATTTTAAATCACAGGAAGAATGTAACCAAAAGAGGAAAAAATTATTAGGTGGCCATCAAATATATGTGAATATTGTTATATTTTAATTATATTGATTGTATATATACAATTAATAAAATAAGAATGTAGTAAAATTTATATGTACTTATTTCACACCTAATAGTTAATCATGAAAGAATACTTATTGGGCTGCCATGCAGTTTTTCGTTAAATAGGATTTATTAAATCCAAAAAATCCCATGAGCATTGAAATCTATGGGTAATTTCTATTGAAAAAATATTGTATCCGGATTTCAGACGTCAATTGTGTAAATTGTATCTAGAGTCTAATCAATAATGAGGCGCCACATGTAAATTGGGTCACGGCGGGTGGGGGTGTCCCACCGTTTGGAGAAAATTTGGGTGCGTAAGAAGTACGCAGCGCTGTGCACGTTAGAGGTAAGTTACAAGGAATTTATTTCATGTTATATCGGCATTATAACCATTATAGTCTTCATGTAACCTACCTGTAATCTACCTGTAACCTACTTGTAAGTTACAAATATATGAAAATATAAAGGCGTAACTTACTAGTGACAGATAGGTTATAGAATGTATAACACGAATATAACCCAAATACCAGACGTAAGGAGGCGCTGTGTCGTACTTCTTATACACAAAATTTTCTCCACCATTTCATGTAATATTTTTAAACACCGGTAATTAAAAAGAACACGGTTTCTTACCCGAGATCCTCACAAACGCAACCTGGATTCTCGCTTCCACGATCAACGCCGACCGCCCCAAATCAGCGGCGGCAGCCCATCGGGCCACCGCCTCCCCTGCCGCACCGCATTCAGTCATCTTCTGCGCCAGCCACAGCACCTCCGAGGCCAGCTTCTCCGCCATCATACTCCCTCCGCCGCCCTCTATTTCCCTAACCACAACCCCAACCCTCCTCAGCCCAGCCGAAATCCCACCAGCGATCAGATCCATCGGACCCCCTCCTGACCTCGGAACCACCGCCTCTAGCTTTCGAATCGTGTGCTCAAATGCCTCCAAAAGCGCGGCGCGATTGACCTCCCCGAGTCCTCCGGACGGGGAGGAAATTAGGTTTTCGTCTAGGAGTCGATCGGCGAGGCTTCGGGCGAAGTGGTATTTTCGGGAGGATACCGGAATGATGGAGATGACGGAAAGGAGGTGGGAGAGGGCTCGGGTTGGGGGCGAAGAGGAGGAGGAGGAGTTGGATATGGTGGTGTGGGAAGAGGAAGGGGAAGAAAGGGGAAAGAGAAGAGAGATGATGAGAAGGAAAAAGCGGAGGAGAATGGAGAGAAAGAAGAAGAAGAAGCGGCGGATGAGGGGCCAGCTGGGATGAGGGAGGAGGAGGATGGAGGATTTCGGGTCTGATGTGGGGGAGTTGAGTAGGGATGGTATGAACGAGGAGGCGGTGAAAACAAGGTCGCCGGCGGATGAGATGGCGGTGGTGGCTGCCGTCGTGGAGGTGGTTTTCCAGCTGCCGGGCGACGCCATGGGTTGGTGCTAGGGAGAAGGAGAGGGTCCGAAATTTGACTCGACGGAAACAGTATACTCCTATGGAATATGAATCTAATTAAATATTACAAAAAAGGGATGATTTCTTGATTAAAAAAATTGATAATACGATAATGCGATTCACATAAATAACATCTGAAAATAAAAAAAAATGTTTTATCTACAACATAATAGTTACCGAATGGGGGCAATTTGGGCAATTACACACAAAACACCTAACTTTTATCTACTTATAATTGAAGCATCTAAATTCTTTCATATTTATATCACCCAAATCTTTTCGTTAAATAAAAGAATCACTTTTTAAATTAAATGAAAAAAATTTTAATTCACCTTTTTCGTGTATAACTAAGATAACAAAAACTAAATCTTCCTCAATAAATTTAATTTTTTAGCATATGTTGCTTCTCATAATACCAATCCTTAACGGTAAGGAAAATATATAGAAGAGAAATCGAGATCTTGTTGGGAATGATTTGTGAAGCTCAATTCTTAGGGTTTGTTTCGCGCAATTATAGCTTAGTTGCCCCAGGAAGTTATTGTGGAGAATCTATTGCTAGGAAGCTGACTGGTTGTTTGTTTCAGTTAGTTGAAAATAGCTGCATGACAGTTATTTCTGAGCAAAAGAGCAATGTGTCACTATTTAGTAAAATTGTTTATAACAGAGCTTTCATAGTCATATATTTGATACTTCAGAAGCATAAATTTTTTGCAAAATTTTCCCATTATATGCCCCAAGGGACATTAATAGCTATACATTATAAGATGTTATTGTTGTATTACTGTAGTCTTATTATGATATTATTGGGGTGTTGTCATGTTTTTATTTTACCACTCAAATAGCAGCTCAATAATGCCGCAAAAATACCACTTAAACAGACCACAACTACATATGTTTCCTAGTATTGAGCATAAAAATGATGGCAAAGATGATCTGTTGTCTTTTCTTGCAAAATTTTCTCATTATATGTTCCAAGGAGTACTAGTATTTATGCATAATATGTCATCACAGTAATTTTTTGAGGCTATCTATTTCATTGCCTCACTTCAGAGTGTGTTTGTATTTGAAAAATATGTTTTTCTAATCCTAACATTTACAATTCGGTTTGCATGAGCATGCGCAAACATACCACAAATACATATATTTCTTAGCAGTAAGCATAAAAAACGATGGCGAAGATGTTCTATTGCCCTTTCTTATAATATTTTATCATTTTATAACACAAGGGGTATCAGTACATATGCATAATATGTCATCAAAGTAATTTTTCAAGACTATCTATTTCACTGCCTCACTTCAGAGTGTGTGTGTGTGTGATTAAAAAATATTTTTTTAAGCATAACATTTGCAATTTGGTTTGCATAAGCATGCTCAAACAAACCACAACTACATATGATTCTTAGTAGTTAGCATAAAAATGATGGCAAAGATGCTATGTTATCATTTCTTACAAAATTTTCTCATTATATGCCTCAAGGGATATCAGTAGCTATGTATCATGTGTCATCAAAGTAATTTTTTGAGGCAATTTATTTTACTATCTCACTTCAAAGTAAGTGTGTGATTGAAAAATATGTTTTTCTAAGCATACCATTTACTATTCGGTTCTACATATGTTTCCTAGCACTGAGCATAATAATGATGACATAAATGATATGTTGCTCTTTATTACAATTTTTCCTTATTATATGCGCAAGAAGTATCAGTAGTTAAGTAAAATATGTCATCATAGTAATTTTCTGAGGCTATTAATTTCACTGTCTCACTTTAGAGTGTGTGTGCGTGAATAAAAAAAATATAATAAATGACAATACCCAAAATAGGAATTAAAAATTTGCTATACGGTGCAAATTCACGAGAAATGAAAATTATCAAAGAAAATATAGGGAAAAGTGATACCAGAAGAAGATGATGTCTAAAATGGCGGGATAAGGCAGAGAAAGCAGAAGCTCTGCGGGGAAGGTAAGGGCAGAATATGAACATGTGTGGAATCTAGAGACAAGTGCGTAAAATATTGGAATCCAAGATAGAACCTGTTGCCCGTCTTTTGCTAAATGACGTGGTCGCCCTGAGCAAAACACCTCCCTAAACGACGCTGATTAGCAACACCAGATCGCGTTGTGTGAAAATCGCCGCCCCAAACAGGCCTTTAATAATGAACATGTGAGAAAGCAGTAACTGAGCGCCCGTTTAGGACAGCTTCACGACAGCGTTGCATTAGAAAACACATTTTTAATTCGTTTGGCACGTTAAGGCTCTGTTTGGGGCCGCTTTTGTCATGCGGCACAACCGCAAACCACGACGAAAAAAAAATTTTGTTTGAATGCTAACTTCGTGGGGATAAATTGTAAAAGCTAAGGGAAAGCGAGCCCCGGAATCAATCCCGCCGCTCTATGTTTGCCCCGTAAATTTTACCTTTTGACCCACGAGAATATTTGCTTTTGCCCTAGCATCTGCCTCCTACTACGAGCCTTCTCTCGTGAATACCTCTGTGCCTTTTCTTCCTCAACCAAAAAATGAAACCAGATAATTACAAACCTTGTTTTGCATTGGATTTAAACGATTCTGATTGGAGTTTCGGTTATTATTGAAAAATATTAGAGGTTTCGGCATTTGGAACTCTTCATTCCATCGCACCATGTAGAGGGTTCTTCCTTTTCTCTTTCTCATTTCTCCCATCTCCATCTTTTGATATTTTATAGATCTGAAGTTCTTGCTAACTATTTTTAGCCAGCAGTCATCAAAGTTTTTGGTAAATCTTGAGGGATAACAATCAAAATTCTTTTACTGCCTAAATAATTATTGTTAATTTCTGTAGCACATCTTACTATTTGTTTTAGGATTTAAGATTTTTGAGAAGGACAAAATGTTAAATCCTTTGAATGATACATTATTGAGTTTGATTTGTGAGCTATTATGGCTCCTCTTCGTGGAAGGTAGCTTGATTCGTATATATTTTGTCAAGCAAGCGTATCCGATCAAATTAATATGATTGTCCTCGGGATTTGGCTTAGTTTAGATCTTGAAAATTATTTTCATTAATCTTCTTGAAGTCAACTTGGACAATTTTACGTTGTTAGCTTTGATCAAATAAGTTGTATTGGCTTTCGCCTTGATCAAGTCGATTATTGGAAGATTTACATGTATACGACCATCATTATTTTTAAAATTTGGTTCACAAATATTAATTGAGGTGGAAGAATGGAGAAAATCTTGAAACTGTTGAGACTTATTTTGATTGTGAAAACATAATTATCTTCTTTGAGGGATTTTAGTGTTCGTAGACTTTCAAAGTAATAAATGATTTCCAACTACATACAAGCTAAAAATGAATTCCAATAAATTCATCATTATTTTGACCATATTTTTAAACTTCAAAATAAATTTGTTATTATTTTGAATTTCTGCTTCTTACTTATTAAATAAATGGGTGTCAAAGTTCAGTTACAAACCAATTAACTGAATAGGGGTAGAACGGTCAATTTTTCAGAGACACCCGTCTCACAGCTGCAACAAACAGATAGTCAGTTTTCCCATAGCAGCTTTCCCGTAGCTGCACTGCAGCAACTTTCCCACAACAACTTTCTCGTAGTTGCACTGCAGCAGCTTTCTAAGGCAACACAGGTGTAGCTAGCCTAGGGCTCTGTTTGGGGTTGCTTTTAACGCGCAGCCCGGCAAAAAACCGCGACGAAAAAAAATATTGTTTGAATTCTAACTTCATTGCGGCGAATCACGGAAATTAAGGGAAAGTGGGCCGTAGGAGCAACCCTACGGCCCGTGTGTGCCGCATAAATTTTACCTTTTGACCAGCGAGAGTATTTCCTTTTGTCTTAACGTTCATCCCCTGCTAAGAGCCTTCTCTCGCAAATCTTCTACAACCAAAAAACGAATGAAACCAAGTAATTCCAAACCCTGTTGTGCATTGGCTTTAAGTGGATATGATTGTAGCTTCCGTTATTGTTGGAAAAAATTGGAGGTTTCTGCATTTAGAACTCTTAGTTCCATCGCACCACGTAGAGGGTTCTTCCTTTTCTCTTTCTCGTTTCTCACGTCTTCATCTTTCAATATTTCTTAGATCTAGAGCTCTTGCTAACTGTTTTAAGCAAATAGTCATAAGATTTTTTGGTAAATCCTGAGGGGATAACAATCAAAATTCTTTTACTTCATAAATAATTTTTGTTAATTTCTGCTACACATCTTACTATTTGTTTTAGGATTTAAGATTTTTGAGAAGGACAAAATGTAAATCCTTTGAATGATACATTATTGAGCTTGATTCATGAGCTATTTTGGCTCATCTTCGCCAAGGAAGCATATTCGATCAGATTAATATGACTGTCTTCTAAATTTGGCTTGGTTTAGATCTAGGAAATTATTTTCATTAATTTGCTTGAAGTCAACTTGGACAGTTTTACGTTGTTAGCTTTGATCAAACAAGCTGCATTTGTTTTTGCCTTGATCAAGTCGATTGTTGGAAGATTTACATATATACGACCAACATTATTTTTAAAATTTGGTTCTCAAATGCTAATTGAGGTGGAAGAATGGAGAAAAACTTGAAACTGTTGAGAATATGTTTGAAGCAGTGATAATTTCATTCTCACTTATTTTTATTTTGAAAATATAATTATCTTCTTTGAGGGATATAAGTGTTCGTAGACTTTTAAAGTAATAAACGATTTCTAACTAAATTCAAGCTAATAATGAATGCTAATAAATTCATCATTATTTTGAACATATTTTTAAACTTCAAAATAGATTCATCATTATTCTGAATTTTTATTTCTGAATTTTTAAATAAATGGGTGTCAAAGTTCTGTTACAAACAAATTAACTGAACTGAAGCAGAACGGTCAATTTTCCAAAAATAGCTGTCCCATAGCTGTTTTCACGCTGTTGCAACAAACAGACGACCAGCTTCCCAGCAACTGCACTGCAGCAGCTTCCTGTGGTATTGTAGCTGTAGTCGAAAAGCTGTGAAGTTGCGGCTGCAGGTGGCCGTTTTTATCGGGCGGTGGGTCCCCAAACTGCGACGAAAAAGAAAATACTGTTTGGATGCTAACTTCATGGGGGCAGATCAGGGAAGCTGGAGGAAAGTGCGCTGTGGGATCAATTCTGCGGCCCCATGTTTGCCCCGCAAATTTTACCTTTTGACCCGCAAGAATATTTCTTTTTGCCATAGCGTCCTCCCTCATCTACAAGCCTTCTCTCGCGAATCCCCCGCGCTTAATCTTCCCCAACCAAAAGACAATCGAAACCAGGTAATTGCAAACCCTGTTGTGCACTAGCTTTAAGCATATCTAATTGGAGCTTCCGTTGTTGATCATATTTTGTTAAAAACAAAGAACACAAAATATGATCTTAACATCAGAGTTCTAGCTCATGGGTTTTTTATCTTATTTGATTGGGTTATTTGGGTGCAAAATTTTACCTAAAACAACAAACCACAACTCTCACATGTGACTACAAGCTCTCTCTCAAGTTTTCGAAACAGTGGAATGGAACACAAATTCTTTTTAACGCCGAAAAACCAAAAATCATAGCAAGAACTCTAATGTTAAGATCATATTTTTTGTTTTTTGTTTAAAGGGCATTGAATTAAGTAATTTATCAAGAACTCATTATAGTTAAGAAGGTTGGTTGAATTTAATGAAAAACTTTCAAAAAAGAATAGAAAGCGAGTATGACAAATCATAATTAAAAAAAATGTGATCAATTAAAAAAGGACGAAAATTATGGACGGAGCTTAAGCAAGGCTCTACTGGATTAGGTTGGGATCCTAAATAAATAATTCGATCCTAAAATAAATAATTCATACACCAGATGAATGGTGGTAAGAAAAGTTATTCTTGTATTGGTCATTTCATACACTTTATATAATACATACATTCTCAAACAATGCATGATATTTTATAAGTTATCCCAAATGCAAAGAAATTTCATTTTTGCTGCATAGACCCTAGATTAGAAGAGAAGCATGATTTGATGTTCATGGGTGTGGTTGCTACTAGTGCCCATGCATGAACTCCCAGGCAATGTAGTGGAGATATGGATGCAAATAAAGATTTTGGAAAAACAAGATAATTAAAATTATCCTTTAAAAGACATTCAACTTGATATGAATGATGTCACTCCTTATAGACAATCTAATCGCAAACGAACTGCATCATCCTTGGGTGAAAAAAAGAAAAAGAAATAAGGGTCTGAAACTTTGAGGAACCAAGATTCTGAATTATTTACTACATGTACACAAATAATCGCAGAGTCTGGCACATCACGTCCAACATTTGAGCTACCATCACTTTCTACTGCATTTAAAATTCTTAACCAGACTACAGAAGTCTTTGAAGATATTCAAATTTATATATATATATATATATGCCAAAGCATGTAGAAGGCCTAACAAGTGAGAAATATTCATGACAATGGTGAACATAACTCTTCTATCATAATTTGCTCCTTTAAGTAGTTTTTCTAATATTTTACTATTATTTAATTTTTTTTCATTTTCTATTATATCTAAACTTGTTTTATGCACTGTAGTATCAAATTTGGATGCTTCTTTCAACTTTGAAGTAATAGTTGGTAGCTCTATCACAAGCTGAGGTCAACATATGAATTGGAGTGAAAGTTCAGTTTTGTTTTTATTACATCTATCATTTTGTGACATAGTTGTATTCTCCGATATTTTCATAACGTGTAGAAAGAGTTCAAAGTATTCAGTGAAGAATTGTTATTTTTTGGTGTTAGTTTAACAAAAATTCCAATCGATGTTTGTTCCAAGGTCAGAAAGTAACTTTTTTGTAAACAAATATGCTTTCCATTGCTTTGCTTTTAATTTTAATTATTATTTTTTTATGTTTTGTCTTCTTTTTTATTCTTTTTAGTTCCATGCAATTTTGTGATGTGTCAAATCACTAAAGTTATTTGGTATGAATAATATGGAAGTATGGCTTGAGCAATAGATTTCTTTTGTTCGAGTTTTCATTAATAAGAGATTATTTGTATTAAATAAACTTTATAACCGAAATATTTATAGTTCCATGTTTTATTTTATAAATATGGAAAGAAATGAGACTAGTGAATTGTTGAAAGTGGTTCGGTTGAGGCGCTTAATTGTTGCAGCTTTGTGTCTTAAAAAAGTGTTCATGGACATCATATATTTATAAGATGCCAATCATTCATTCATCTCATATAGGAGATAAATGGATTGAAGAGTTACTAATTGTCCATCCTGAAAGATTTCAGAACATGTTTTGTATGTCACAATTAATTTTTGTATATCTTTTACACCATTAGGAAAGTGTTCATGGACTTCACAGATCTTTTAGGGCTACAACAAGAGAAGTATTAGCGATAACTTTATACATTTTTTCACATAATGAATCCATAAGGTCAACATGTGAGCGCTTTCAACATTCTATTGAGACAATACGTAGATATTTCTCCATTGGACGGGAGGATTTAGTAAGTTTAGCTACTGAAGTTGTGAAGCCCAAAAATCAATTATTTCCAAATACACCCAGAGATATATTATATGATTCTAGATATATGTCTTTTTTTTAAGGTATGTTTCATTACTATTATTTTCATAATCTCCAGAATATATATATATATATATATATATATATATATATATATATATTGATCAATTTTTTTCTTTTAGGATTGCATAGGAGCAATTGATGGAACACGTGTGGATACTCGAGTGTTAGATATTGAGATAGTGGCATACATAGGTTGTTGTGGAATGTCGACACAAAATGTTATAACAATGTGTGATTTTAACATATGTTTTACCGTTATCATATCAGGATGAGAAGGTAGTGCATATGACAACCGCATCTTCAAGTTTGTCACTCGTAATTGAAAATATAATTTCCTTATGTTGCCTGCAAGTTAGTTGTTTTTGATAAAAAATTTAGTACAAATCAAAATTTTACTGAATTCATGTTTACCCTTAGGCAGGTAAATATTATCTTCTTGATGTTAGTTACTCAACAAAAAGGGTTTTTAAAACCATTTCTAGAAACAAAGTATCATATTTCTGATTTTTTAAGAGGTAATCAGTTGGTGCATGGAAGACGAGAAATATTTAATAAGAAACTCTCTTCTCTGCGTGGTGTGATTGAGAGGTCTTTAGGTTTTTGGAAAAAGAAGTGGATTATTATTCATGTTATGCTAGCATATTCTTTTGGGAAGCAGGTGAAAATAGTAGCAGTTATAATGTTGTTGCATAATTACATATGTCATCATCCCTCTCGAAATGACCCAGAGTTCAATACTTGTCATACAGATCAATCATACGTACCACTTGAGACATATAAGTATCGAATTGGACGATTAATGTTAGAACTTGAAGATGATAGAATAGATTACGAGACATAGGTTGGAGAAGTTTTTGAGGAAATGGTAGAGTTATGTGAACATATCAAAAATGCACTAGTTATTGAGAGAAATTAGGATGTCTGAAATATGTTAAAGATGCACTTTTGCATCATTGTTGGCTGACATTTTTTGTGTCGAAATTGAATCACATGTTGATCTTTCGTCTATTGCCCAAATATATTATTTTCTCCAGTTTTTTTAATGTGAAAAATATATTTCATGTATATCTTTTTTTTTATATCTCTTGTCTTCTTGTGCTTGTTCTTTATCAGTTTCTTTTTTCTTTTTTTGTAATCTAACCTTCTTTAGATTTTGGGTGCTCCCGAAGTTTCACTGTATGGACAATGTTTTTAACATTCCGTTAACAATTATTTTATAAAGTAGCTGATGTATATTCTAAATGGGCCTTTATGGTGGAAGGAAGCATATAGCTTATTTGGCTATTGTGTTGAGCTCCCAGATTATCTCTATTGAACTCCCAATTTATTTCGATGCTTGCTGCTTATGTTATGGGGATCTGTACATTTCTTTTTCGCTTCAGCATCCTGGAGAATGGGAATGAGGCAGCATATAGCTTATTTGTCTGTTGTATTGAGCTCCCAGATTATCTCTATTGAAACTCCCAATTTCTATCAATGCTTTGTACTAGTGTTTTGGGGATCCGTACATTTCTATTTTGCTTCAGTTTCCTGAAGAATGGGAATAAGCAATCATTGTGGCCAACAATTGGATGTTTACCTGCAAGTTCAACATTGCCGCCATCATTTTAGAGAGAAAAATTTAAATGCAGACTTGGGATGCATCTGGAGTCCAATGGTGGGCGCCACATGTCAAGTGGGCCCCATCAATTTTAACTCTGGGAAATACCAGTGTATTGTGGTGGGGGCCACTTAACACGTGACGCCCCGTCATTGGACTCCGGATGCAAGTTGTGTATGGAATACGGATGTAATATTTTGTTCTTTTTAGAGGTACAATCTGGATGTTGATGATTACTTATTACTGTGTTATTGTTTTTACTTTCTTGAGCTACGTTTTGCCCCATTAATGCATGCAAGCATGTATAAATTTTATTTTGGGAAATTTACATACATACCACCCAATTCTTATGCATAAACATTCCTAACACCTAAGCATCAATTATTTCATATAGACCACCTTCCCTATTTATAAAAAGGTGTATTTTACTGTTTAAACGTGAAAATGGGGGTGTTTTTTATGTGAAGGATTTGGGTGGTCTGTATGTAATAATTGAAGGTTAGGTGTTAATCATAAGAATTGGGTGGTATGTATTTAAATGCCCCTTTTATATATTTTTCTCTACCATGAAACAACATTCTCATTTTTATAATATTTATACTCGATCTGTTCAATGGCTTTTGAATTTAATTTTAGTTATTTTATTTGAAGTTCTTCCGAAATAGTTTTCGTATGGCTATCATATGCATATAAGGGTGTTTCCGTATAATTTTTTTCATAAATAGTTGCAGCATAACAGATTTGTAATTCAATTTTCCAAACAAAAATACTGCTTCAAGAACGGCAGCTTTCTGAAGTAGTTTTTCTTACCGTAGCTTCAGAGCTGTTTTTCAAACAGCTACAGCTGCCCCAAACGGACCCTAAATCTCGTTGAGATGAGCGTCGTATGAAGGTTGAATCTCGAAGAGAAAAAAAAAGATAAAGAAGTTGTGATGAGTGAAATCCGAGCTAGACATTTGCAAGATTAATGGCCTGTCAAATAGTAGAGTAACATATTGATGCTATTTAAAGTTTTTAGTGGCATATATATAAATTCTCCACTTGAATAAATATAAAGTTTTGTAAATTTAATTTATAGAAAAAATTAGGAATATAAAATTATATATATATCAACACATTTTCATCCTATGACATGAATTTTGGGATGTTAGGCTCTCAGGATATTTTTTAAGCTAAAAGTGTTTTGATTCAAATTAAAAATAATCCAAATTTCTGATTTCAACAAGTCTACATTCAAACTGACTGGCTTAACCAGACGGATCCAATGACACCAAGGTTGATCAAACTGAAGTCAAATCAATCCCGAATCAAACTAATAGACCACTTTTGAAAGCTTTGGGTGGTCAATTGAAAAATCAAATGGATTCCAAATCTAATGAGCATATAGTCAAATCGAGTATCTTGAAGAGATGAATCCAATGAGCCAACGATTACTTAATTCCAACATTATAAGATGCTCAAATCTCCATAAAACATCATCTGTTAAAAGGAATAACCTCCAGTTGTCTGATGGACTGGTCCAAATTCCTATCTTTATTATAGGGCGTTTCACTCCCAAAATCTATCAATAGAGCTCTACTTCATGTAAGGAGGACTTGAGGCTGAAGGAGAAAAGAAAGAGCCAATTCCCGTAGCTTTTCAATACTAAAAATGCGGTGACACTTTCTGCACCCTGTAGCCACCGACCACCATCGAACACGGTCGCCCGCCCCCTGCTTGTCGCCATCAAAGCACCTTGAGTAACGATGTAAACTGCGAAGTAACAAAGAACCAGGCGGAGCAACATCTACATTATGGAGTAACAAAGCACCCTACAAAGTAACACATTGTCTTAAAGAATGTGGAAAAATGTACCCTGAACGCGACATGCCAATATCCTAAGGTAAATTTATGTAGCAATTGCTCAAAAATGCTAGACTCAGAATAAGATGACCTTCTTTGGACTCTTGAAGTTTTCTTGTTACGTTTTATATCGACAAGTAATGTCTCTATTGTATAACCCTTACCAATAAAACACCAATTACAGCCTTTGGTGGCTAATTAGCGCTATTGAAGCTCACCACCATGACCCATGTGACCAACTACGACATATGTGCCTCAAAACAGACGTAGCCCCAACTCCAATCTCAATGGCCTACAAAAGCTATGACAACTTCCATCTCCGCTTTCTGTGGCCTACGAACATTATTGCAGCTCACCACTACATTCTTATGTGACCAACTACAACATACATGACTCACAATTCCTGCAGCTCCCGACTATGGTCTGTGTGGCTTATAGATATTACTGTAGCTCTCAACTCTAGCCTTTGTGGTCTACAAGCATTATTGCAGCTTACAATTGCAACCTATGTCACCAATTATGACTTATGTTTCTCACACCTCACGTGACCCCCAACTTTGGCCTTGGTGGCTTACAGACGTTATTACAGCTCCCAACTCCAGCCTCTGTGGCTTACAAATACTATTGCAGCTCACTACTATAGCCTACATTGCTCACAGCTTACAAAACTCTCAATTGAGGCCTCTATGTTCTACATAAGTTATTGCAGCTCTTTACTTTGGCTTCTGTGGTCCACAGACATTATTGCAACTCACCACCATGACCCAACTATGACTTATATAACTCAAAGTTCATGCAATTATAGCTTTGTTATGGACTGAAGACTCAATGACCACTTCCTGCTCTTATAGCTGTCGATCAGCGTCGACTGCCTCTACTTGTCACTATCAAAGCACATTGTAGATTAATGATATAAATTACAGAGAAACAAAGCACCATGCAGAGCATTGATCTATGTTATAGAGTACCAAAACACCCTGCAGACTCACACAATGTCATTAATACTACGCAATGACATATTCAAGATGTGGCGTGCCAAAGTTTTGATGATAACTCCCTATAATAACTGCTTGCAACCACCAAACCTAAAATATGATGACCTTCTCCAGGCTCGTAAAATTCACTTTTTACATTTTATATCTACAATTGATGTCTCTATTACTGCTATCTACAAATATATCACCAACTACGACCTCTAGTGGCCAAAGAGCACTGTTATAGCTCAGCACCATTACCAGGTGCCCAACTACGACCTATATGACTTACAGCTCATGGAGCTCCCAACTTTAGCCTTTGTAGACTATAGGAGTTATTACAGCTTCCAACTTCAACCTCTATAGCCTATAAACGTTATTGCAGCTCACTATTATAACTTTTGTGACCAATTATGACATACATTGCTCACAGCTTATACAACTCCCAACTCAAGCATCTATGACATACTAACTAATATTATTACAACCCCTAACTCTAGCCTATTGCAACTCATCATTATGAGCTATGTGGCCAACTATAGCCAATGTTGCCCACAACTCAAACAACTCCCAACTCTGATCGTTGTTATTTATGAACGTTATTGGAACTCCAAACTCTAGTCTTTGTGGATTAAGTACGTTTTTGCAGCTCATTGTTATGTTCTATATGACTAACTACAACGTACGTGGCTCGCAACTCATGTAACTCCTAAATCTGACCTCTATGTCCTATGGATGTTATTGTAACTCACGATTACAACCTACATGACCAACTACAGTCTACGTGACATAAAACTATGGGTGTAAACGAGCCAAACACGAGTGAGTGTTCGGCTCAATTATATTTCGAGCTCAAAAAGTGTGTTCGTGTTCGGCTCGTTTGCTTAACGAGTCGAACACGAGACGTTCACGAACAAAGAGACGTTTTGACTACCCTAATCACATAGTCATAAAATGTTAAGGATTTGGTAAAGATTTAAAACATCATTCAAATCTAATTTAATAATTTTTATTCTATTTTCTTAATTAATTCTTTAAATTGATTATAAATCTTTGTAGCCTTGTAGTCAATTAAATTTTTTTAAAAATACAACTCATCAAATAATATATATATATATATAATTGGTTAGTAGTCTTTCGAGCCAAAACGAGCCGAACACGAACGAACAAATATTTGTTCGTGTTCGACTCATTAACTTAGCGAACGAGCCGAACACGAGTTGTTCGCGAACAACGAGCCGTTTTGACAGCTCTACATAAAACTTATGTAACTTCCAACTTCAGCCTCTGTGGTTATGAAAACTTTTAGCTCACTGGTATAAGAGATTTTATAGGTTTATATCAGACAGTGGGTACACAAAGTATCAAGCAGATCATTGTTGTTTCATTTAAATTTTTAATATTTATCATATTATATATATATTGTATGTGGATGACATGGTCATTGTAAGAGTAAATATGAAGATAATCAAAGACTTGAAAGAGGAATTATCAAAGGGGTTTGAAAAGAAGGATTTAGGTGTAACTAAAAAAACCCTCTATATGAGAATTGTTGACCTAATATTTGGTCAAAACCTCCTCTTTCACCAATTCCCTATTTCGACCTAGGTCCCCTTCCTAGAGCCCTTAGGTGGTTGATCGTTGCCTGAATTTGTGTTTGAATTGGCTTAGAGGAACTTGGGCTTGCCTCAAATCAAAATTAACATTAAACATAATTCAGATCCAAATCTAAAACGGTTGAACTTAAATTAAGATGCAAAATTAGACACTCAACTTAAAACTAACATGAAGTTAAGAAATAATATAACATAATTCAGCATAAATCTTGACTTTAAAAAAATAATTATAAATTAAAATCCAACATAAATAAAATAAAATCTAAATTTACAAAAAAGAAATAAAAGAAATAAGCTAAAAGTGAATTCATTGAAATTAAATCAAATAAAACTTAAAATTGGAATAGACAAATTTTTTTAATTAAACTTGGAAAAAAGACAGATTCAAAAAAATTGAAATTGAAGAGTGTTTACATATGTCCCACTTTTAGTTACATGAGTATGCAAATACATATAGATTGGGTGCTATGTGTCTCCTAAAATTAAACCTACCTAAGATACGAACTTAAAATGTGAGCATGAATTTCAGCCTAAGTAATTTAACCTAAATATTTGGTTAATACTGAACGAACCTAAATAGAAAACCTCAAACTCACTTTCGTATATATATACATATACAGACATATATTTATGAACATATGTTAAAAAACCTCTATGACACAACCATAACATAGCTTCAATTAAACTAGAAATGCAAACACACATCATTTATTTATATTCTAGCTTTCCTCTGAAATTGGTCGGCTTTGCCTCCGATTTCTTGAGTATCAACATTCTTCACAACATGACTAAGTTACAGCTCGATCATCTACAATATGTTTCCTCCATCCTTTATAAAGTTGAGATGTTTAATTACAAATCCCTCCCAAACCCCATCACATCCTGCGAAACTTCCCTATGAATCCCAACAACTGATCTTCAACAACAAACTATATCACCATCCTGTTGATACAGTACAATACCATTACAATAAATAGGTTGGATATTTCATTTGTTGTAAAAAATCTAGCCCAACATCTTCAAACCCCCCAACTTTAAATTTCCAACAACTTAAATGCCTCCTCAGGTATATGAAATGTGGCCTTCAGTTCACCCTTCCACTACAACCCAACTCACTTCATTTACCTACATATGCTGACTCTAGTTGAGCAAGTGACACCTCCAATCGTCACACAATCACTGGCTATGATCAAATGGAGAGTTAAAAAGCAACATATAGTTGCTCGCTCCTCCACTGAAGCAGATTATTAAGCCATTTCTTTTAAAACCCTTCAAGTAGTATGAAATTGAATATTTAAATGATGAGAGGCCTTTTGGAGTAATGGTGAAATATTGATAGAAACTCCAAAGTTAAGTGTGCTCGTGTCAGAGCATTCCTAGAATGGATGACCTCATGGAAAGTTACACTTACGAGGCAAAATCGTGTAGCCATTGGGCCAAAACATACAATATCTTGATGGTTAACGGGTTCAGGCTGTTAAAAATAGTGTCAATGCATTACACTTAAGGGTGTAAACCGGCCTAAATATTGTTCATGCTCAGTTCGTTCAAATATTTTTTTTCTAAAATGAGCTCATGCTCAAAATCTCTCGTGATTAACCAAATTGTGGCCATTTGACTAAATTTAAAAAGAGCTTGTGTTTCGCTCGAATTTGAATTCAAGCAGAGCATTTTACTTCTCATGGACACTCTAACACATACTTTTTTACATTGAAAATTCACTCTTGATTTGATTTTAAAAACCACTCAGTCTTCTAAATATAAAACTACAAATATGGGACTAAATTTGGCCCGGGGACCGAGTACATATTCAAGAAACACGTATGGTGGCCATCAGCAGGAATTCATAAATTCCCTAAAAAATAACCTCCATAAATTTTTGTCGCTTTAGGATTTAAGAAACATTTACGTTCATACTGGCCAAAGCTTATGTACTTTTATATTTAACACTTAAAATTAAATATTTTTTATAATTATTATACCCAAATAATATTTTTGAAAGAATAAATTTTAACCTTTTTTAATACAATAGAAAAATATATAAATAAATATAACTGAATATTATTATTTAATAATTTAATTATTTTGAGCCAAGGCATGTTTATAAATTGAGCTAAAGAATTTGTTCTTGCTTGGCATGCTTACTTGATGAACAAATCGAGCAGAAGCTATGCAACAAGCCGAACACAAGTTGTTTGACGACGACGAGCTCTTTTGACAGCTCTAATTACACCAACCAGAAGATGGGAACTAAGTGTCATGTAAAAAAGTGTTACACAAAAGAAACCATCTGTTGAACCCAAGATGAGACAAAGTACTATATGGTGCGAGTCACTTTTAAATTTATACGGGTCGCCTCTAGAATTTTATCTGCATTGTGAATGATTATGAGTTACGAGAACTGATGAGAATGTCAGGTACCTTATGTGGGGGAGATTGTGAAAACCCTCAAGTAGAATGAAGTTGAACTCATAAACATTGAAGCGCCTTTCAATGTTACGGTAAAATTTTGATACTATAGCACACACTCCTATTTTTTTATGCTAGAATCAAACACATCGAAATGGATCATCATTTCATTCAAGAAAACAGAAGTCCAAAGAAATTAATATTGCATATATCAGCAAGAAGTTTGCTTTTTAGTCTGCTTGATCTCGAAGTTTAAACTCCTATTTTTCTCAAGTAACTTCGAAGCAAGAGAATATTGAAAGAGACCTTAAAACTCCACTTTCATAGTCTATCCTCATATACAAGATTATTGGGCCTCCGAGAAGCTTTTAATGCAAAAGAACTCTTAAGAATAAAATAACTACAAACTTTTTAGAAGAGTAATTTTGGTTTACACAATCTTACCTTAACAAAGAAATATATCACCTTCTAGCCAAAAAAATCTATTAATAAAAAAAAAGAAAATAAAAATACAATAGCAATTACAAGATTTCTTACTATTTCATAAAATTGAATCATATTCTTCTACTGCATACTGTATACAGCGTCCCTCCAAATGCCTATGAAAAGTCTCTATAGCCACCATAACATCCTTAGACTGTAGCTGCGACAAAGCACCAACAGTAAAAACATGAATGCTCCCACCAAGCTCTACAGAGCTCCAACCAGCTCTCTTACTAACACCACTATTCTTCATAGAACTCCTAAGCTTTTCTACTCTTTCCCATCTTCCATTTCTTCCCAAAATATTAGATACAAGAATGTAAAACCCATCATTTTCTGGATCACATTCGAGTGCTCTATGTCCAACATATTCTCCCATCTCAACATTACTGTGACAGTAACAAGCACCAAGCAAGGCCCCCCAGATTCCTCCATCAGGCTGAACAGGCATGGAGAGAATCATAGCTTCAGCCTCCAAGAGATTACCAGATCGGGCAAGGACATCAATCATACAAGCATAGTGCTTCAAATTTGGAGTAAAGCCATAATCTTTCATTCTGAGAAAAAGTCTCCTCGCCTCTTCAACAAATCCGACATGGCTGCAAGCCCAAAGAGCTGCGAGGAAGGTGACACTATTTGGTTTTATACCAGAACTCTCCATTTCTCTGAAAACCTCTAATGCTTTCTCAGCATCCCCATGGATGCCATAAGCTGAAATCATCGCGTTCCATGAAATGACGTCCCTTTCGGGCATGGAGTCGAAGAGAGCCCTTGAAGTTTCGAGATGTCCACACTTTGCATACATGTCAAGCAAGGCTGTGCAAATAGAGACATCACACTCCAAACCCATTTCTTTTATGAAACCATGAATCCGTTTTCCGAAATCAAGAGCAGCCACATCCGAGCACACTGAAATAACACTTAATAATGTTGAAGAATTTGGTTTCATTCCTTCAAAAATCATTTGATTAAAAAGGTTTAATGCATCACCAGAATGACCGAGATGATAATAAGCTGAGATGAGAGCATTATAGCTGACAATATTTCTCTCTGACCTTTGAAATACCTTCTTTGAAAGGATTAGCTTTCCACATCTACCATATAAACAAATCAATGAATTGGAAATATAGTCCTCCTTATTAAGGGAGTTCTTTATAGTGTAGCAATGGAGGGACTGGCCTAACCGGAATGCGTTTAATTTTGAACACGAAGACAAAAGATGTACCACTGTATTTTGATTAATATTAACTCCTAGGCCATAAAACTGCATTTCTCTAAACAAATCCAAACATTTTATGTCCAAACCAATCTTCTCATACTCGCCAATCATTAAATTCCAGGTTTCTGCACTCTGCCGGCCCATGAAACTAAAACAAGTTTCTGCTGTACCCAGTTGCCCAAGCTTACAGTACATCATCAGTAAGGAACAAACTACTGGTTCACTGAATCCAAAATTTTTTCTCAGGATAATTGCGTGGAAGGCCTTCCCTCCATGAACACAGCAACTATTGGCGAATCCCAGAAGCATGCAACTCAAGGAAACACCATCAAGTTCAATCTTTGAATCTATCATCCCTTGGAAAAGCTTCAAGCACTCAATAAAAAAGCCTTTTTTAGCATAAACAGACAAAACCTCAGTCCATGAAACAGTATCCCTTTCGGGCAATTCCTCAAATGCAAGGACAGTTTCTTCAAAGCTTTCACACTTGGCATACATGGAAAGCAGGGATGATCTCACTGAAGACAAGCAACCAGTTCCAGTTTTTAAGAGAAACCCATGAAGACACTTTCCCCCAATCAATGCCCCAAGATTAGCGCAGGCCTGCAGTCCACCGTCCAACGTACGAGAATTGGGCGATGCCCCCTCATCTTTGCCGAGACGATGCATCTCCGAAAGACAAATTAAACCAAGTTCACTGTCCCCATTCCTCACACAGCCTATGATTAGCGCTGTCCAAGCAACCACATCTCTTTCAGAAATTTGATCGAACGCCTTAAAGGCATCCCCAATAATCCCGCATTTTGAGTACATAAATATCAAAGAGGATCCAACAGCACCAGATTTACCAACCAAAATCCCATTTTGAATACAAATTCCATGCATGCACGACCCTATATAAAGCAAGCGAAGCTCCGCAGAAGCTGAGAAGACCATGGGGAATGTGAATTGATCAGGAGGCACGCCAGCTGCGAGCATTTGACGAAAGAAAAGAAGAGAAAGGGTGTAGTCAGCATTAGAGAAGTGCGCTTTGATGATGGAGTTCCAGAGGAATTTATCTTTCAGATTTTGCGGAATGGATGAGGAGAAAACGCCAACAGCGAAGTCTGGGCGATGAAGCGAGGCGTAGAGAGAGATGAGCTTCGCTGCGAGGAATGGGTTGGATGAGTGACCGGAGGTGATGGCTGCGCCGTGATGGAGGAGGACGGAATGATGGTCTTGAACCGCGGTGGAGATAAGGAGATGGACAGAATTTGGAGGGAGGCAGGAGAGGGAGGAAGCAGTGCAATGAAGGTGGAATCCTGGGACGAGAGCAATGATATTTCGTAGAAGTTTGGGGTTGTAACAGAGCATGATATGATGTGGCCATATGGCGAAGCAAACTTCGAATTCAGACAACGGCTATTTGAGAGAAAAATTTGCCAAACTCAGCCATGGAGAGGTTATATTGAAGTTCTATCCGCATTATATCCATGTTATATCGCCTATAATTTCGATATAACCTCTATATAATCTACATGTAACCTAACAAAACTTACAAATAAGTTCACATATTTGTAGGTTACATGTATGCTATATGGAAGTTACATGAAAGTTACAGAGGATATAACGCGAATATAATGTCGATATAACGCGAATATAATCTCCATTATGTACGCAGAGCTGTGTACTTCTTACGTACACAAATTTTTTACCTATTTGAGACATTTTAAAAGTTAAAACTAAAAATTCGTTTGATTTTTAAAAATTGATTAAATTATATTTGAGCCCCACATTAAATTTGAAATTAATTTTGAGTATATGTCGAGCCACAACAATGTAATTTTGGTCAGCTCAATAAAATTTCAAAATTAATATGAAATACTTAACCCATTACAATAATGCAAAAATGAGAACCATGTAACAAGACCACTTGAAGTGAGGTGAAGAATAATTACACTTTTAGAGTCTAGAGTCTAGAATATATTTACATCAATAATAGAAATATTCAATCATAAATTTAAGCATATTACATCAAAATGAGGTGAAGAATGAGTCTAGAATATATTTACATCAATTATATATTTCACATAATACATCAAAAGCATATTACAAGCATAAATTGAGAACCATGTAACAAGACCACTTGAAGTGAAGCTTAATAAAAAAAATCCATGGTT
>NEWO01000280.1:162109-175059 GCA_003013225.1 Phalaenopsis aphrodite | reverse complement strand
CTATAAAAACTCCTCTTGAGCTTTCTCATAATGATCTTACCTTCTAAACATTAGAGGTTAGGACCAATATGTGGAATTTCAAGTTGAGCAAAGAGAAGAATTTTGAATTTCTAATGGTGAGGATACCTTTTCTAGTTTTCTAAGACTAGTCAATAGGAAAGTCCTATGGCTAGACCTAAGCTACTAAAGAAGTTTTCTAGACCTCAACCAAAAGTGAGGTCAACAGGTCTTTAATGAAACCCATTATCACGTGTTAACATATTCATTTTTCAAAATAAATAAGTTACTTGAGGACAAGAAACAATTAAGTTTGAGGGATTTGGATATGCCTAAAATATGTTACGTTTATTTGCATATTTAAGGCCTATTTTTAATGATATTGCGCTTTAATGAAAGATATTTTTGATGTTTTTGGTTGTAGGTACACTAAATGGAGCAAGTGGAGCAAATGGAACGAAAATATAATAAGTTGAAGTGAAAAGAAGCAAAGTGGCCAATGTTGACCTGACACCTAGGCGCTAGATAACAGAGAACCTGACACCTTGGCACCAGGATCTTATGCGTAGGCGCCAGAGGCAATTATCTAGAAGATTCAATGAATGTGAACGAATTTTGAAGGGGTGCTTAAAGAAACTCTTGATTTTGAGAGCTCTATTTAAGGAAACTTCTGAAGATTCAAAACGGGTTTCTTTTAAAGAGAAAGGGGGGGTCTCTTAGAGAGAAAGGAGAGCTATTTTAGAGAGAAGGGGAGTCTCATTAAAGAGGAGAAAGTCTTGGAGGCTTGCTTTGGTTTGGAGGAGAAGAGGATAAGTGAGAGATATCTTCTTCACTATAGTGCTAAGTGAGATTAGTTTGGAATTGTAAGGAGAGTGAGTGATTCAAAGGAACTGGAAGGATTGCTTGGGAATGAGTTTAAAGATAACTTGTGTACTTTGCTTAACTTAGTTTTATTTTGTAAACTTATATTTATTTATAAATCCATGTGTTGTTGTTTCTGCCTCATGAGATCTGAGTAGTTTCTTCTGTCTTTCTCCTTGCAATGAGGAATAATTATGTGTAGGAATGAAGTTTAGTAGAAATGCTTTTAAATATATAATTGTTATAATTTAAATTCTATGCTTAATTTACTTATCGATCTGTCCAATTGATTTATTAAAATCAATTGTGAAACACAGTGACCTGACAAAGGCTATTCTTTCCACAACAAATTAAGAATTACATTTAATTACATGGATGAGAATGTAGTCTAATGGGTTAAGTGTAAATAAATTAGGGAAATAAGTTTTGATGGGCATAGAATTAGAGGTTTTATAGTGGCAGACCAAAATTTCCAATTTGGTCCAGATGTTTCGAAACTAAAATGAGATGTTAGCTTTTAGGTGAGGGGTAAATGAGAACTCTAGAGTGACAACTAGTATCTTCCCAGCCTAACCACAAATTAGGAACTAAAATCTGGATTAACCAATGTTCTTTATGCACTCAAGAGAGGGTAAGGAATATTTATGCACTTATTTAGCACAATACATTAACTATATTTAAAATTATTTAATTTCTACACTGATTATAGACTCATTGCAAGGGAAATGATATTTTATACCAATTTGAACTCTTCTATAAATTGTTAGTTTAGAATTGCTTAGTGGTAACTTTACATTTTGGCCCTTTTATCTTGCATTTACATTTTGCATTTGCTCAGCATACTTAACATTCCTTTCAGTTATGTAGGATTAGTTAATACACTAAAAACTTTTTCTCATTTCCTATATATGTTAATTACAATTTTAAGAGGGTTTTTACGAAAGTCATCCTATAAGAGTTTCGCTTATCCATGTAGGATTGATACTTAGGACTCCATTAGAGCCCTAGATTACTTGAAAGGATTTTGCTTGCGTAGTACCCTTAGTGCGTTAATCAATTTATTAACTTTATATAATATTTAATTTTACACACTATCATTTAAATATAAATCGAGTTAAGATTTTGGTCATCTTTTGAAAGCTAAATTATTGTGCAATTGTGGGTTGGGGCACAAAGCATGAAGAATGCCATTGAAATCATTATCATTTAACAAAGCAAATCCACTAAATATATATTTATAACAAATTCAATACAAATGAAAACATGATACTTAGCTTTTCTCCTTTGAAAAGAGATGAAAAGTTCCTTCAGTAATGGATCCAAATCCTCCCTGCAATGCTGAAATGATCCCCTTACAGATTTCTCTCAAAATCCCTCACCAATCTCTAAAAAAAAGTGAAAATTTATAAACCATAGATCTCCATACGACTCCTTAGCTTCTCCCCACTTCTCTCAGACTTCATTGTCAACCAAGGTCACCCTTTTGAATTGCATAACACCCTCATATAACTCTCAAGTTCATGTGAAATGAACTGCAAAAGTTGTCTCAGGTCATTCAGGCGCTTACACACATTGAACTGGCTCTAAGGCACTAGAGTATAGCGCCATGACTGTCAGAAGTTGGGGCCCAGGCTCCAAACTCACAGCTTGATGCCCTTAATTTTGGCGCCTAGGTGCCATAGAGGTGGCACCAAGGCACTTGGATGGAGCACTTTTAGCACTTAGAATCTGACGCTTAGGCGTCAGGCTACTGAACTCTTTCTGCTCCATTTTAGCATTCTTTTTGCTCCATTTCAGCTTTTCTTCGCTACATGAGTCCTACCTGTTATACCTGCAAGAAGAACACAATAATATATTTCTTTAAAGTACAATTTCATCCAAAAATAAGTATAACCTAAAAAAAAATTAAGCATGCTTTAAGGACACATAAATTTGTCTATGGGTCAATCATACGGAAACCAACAAAATCAAAGAGAATGGAAAGATTATTATCATTGGTTAGTTTATGGACTAATAAAAGATTTTGAGAAAGAGAGGAAGTGTTCCAAATGGAAGGAAGTAAAAGCTTACATTTTGGTATTGAAAGAATGTCATCACCAACAACTTGAACCAGAACTGATTGTCCATTGCCCACTTGGCTGTGCTCATCGTCAATGGTTGGAATGGGATTTTGAAGATGGTTGGCACGGGAGATAATGTGAGTTGTTGCACCTAAGTCGAGAACCCAAGTAGGGGCTTCTAGGGCTTGATTTGATGGAGTATAATCCATATTCTGTTAATGCCAGCACATTGCAGCTAAATGGCCTCGTTTATTACAGATATGATAAGTTACTGAAGGAGAAGATTGGGAGTGTCAACCTCGTTACGGGAGTTGGATGAATAAGAGGTTCTTCTACGACCATGATAGGAAGTTTGGTTGTGTCCCTTAGTTGCTACTAACGCTACTTGGTGATTGGTAGCTTGATTTGTATTGAGTGTTTTGGTTGCTTGATTTACTTCATCGCTGCACAATAGAGAGTAGAAGTCATCTAGATCCATAGGCTATAATTGGGTTCTTATTACTGTGTTGAAAGACTAGTAGGTTTTTGACAGCCCATCGAGTGTGTATAAGATGATATCTTCCTTATCCAATTGACCTCCAGCTACCAGGATGTTGTCAACCACTGATTTAACCTTTGTTAGGTATTGATTCATGGATTGGTTGCTCATACACATATTATGAATCTCACTTTGAGCTGGATCAAGTGAGATCTGTTGATGGGTTGTAGTCGCTTTGAAATGGTGTTCCACATATACGATGTTGTGGATAGATGTAGAATATATGGTAGGATAGAAGATGATATTATGGAGTATAGTGCTGCTATTAAATTCTGATCTACAAGTGTCCACATGGTGTAGATGGGGTTAGGAGTTGGGTTATCATTTGTGAGGTTAAGAAATTTTGGAGGATGAGGGTTGCTACCTTCTAAATAGCCCTGAAATCCATCTGCGGCAAAGATTTTTAGTATATGTGCTCTCCATAAAGGATGATTTTTGGCTGATCATTGAGTGTTACTCATGAGGAATTTGAGGTTGGGAGGAATACTCACTGCTTGTTCCATTTCCAGTGGGTTCGCTTGTGTTTTGGAGGATTGTGATGTTGTCATTTGTAAGATCTGTGCTGAGTGGGTGAAGAGAAGAGAACGGGAAGCAAGAAGATGTAGAAAAGACCTCGCAGGATGGAACTAAAGAAGTTATGTGCAACACTGCTCGGATACCATAATTAACCAGGGAAATGCATGGAACATCAAGCAAGAAAAAATATCAAACATGATGCATACATGGACTCTTCTAATTTCATCAAAATCAAATTTACATGTTATGCACCTCCTTTATATAGAGAGGAGAAGAGGATTCTAAAATCCATATGCTAGCATACTGACAATAGAAATTATTTAGGATCCCCAGTATACTTCCTGCCTCCACTATCGCTAGGTGGGTATGGTTAAGAAAAACATGTAGAAATTATTTTTTGTTATCCATTGTACTTATGATGGATGCTATTAACAACTCCAAAGCCCTTTCTCAACTAAAGCACATAATAACAACATCCTTACTCAGAATTAAACCAACTTGATCCTTGTTAATAAAACAAGATAGCAAACCCTTGAGACGAGACGAGTAGCCATCACCATAACATTAATTTTATAAAAGAAAATGGGGCATGTACATAGATACCCCACAATCCTCTGTATTTACATATTTATTTCTTCAATTCTATTATTATTTTATATTTATACCACCCAAATCTTTCATATCACATAAAAAATATCACAATTTTAACATTTCAAAAAGTAAAATATACCCTTTCATCGATAGATAAAATGATATATATATATATATATATATATATATATATATATATATATATATATATATATATATATATATATATATATATACACACACATGAAAATACATAAGTGACATTTACATATGAAAATACACAAGAAGCAAGTGGTTTTTGCAAATAATGACGACGATGTATAACGTCAGCTCCTGATCTAATTCCTTCACACGGAAGATGACTGCGACGATGTATAACGTCAGCACTGACGTCACTTTCCATAATAAGTCCATGACTGATTTTTTAAATTAAGCTTCACGGATTACGAATATATGACTAGATTTTATTTCTTAAATCGACCACAACAAATTGATACATATTCCTTTCGATCAGAACTAATAAAACAAGGATAACAATACTATTAATTTCTGGTGATTTCGAGTTGGCTAAATTTGAGATAAAAAAATATCTTATATTTGCTAGACTTCTATTTAAATCTAGATTTAATATTTATTTTGAGTTCCTGTTCTGAAAAACGATGACAATAAAATGAAAGAAGGAACGTGAAAAATTGCACAAAAAAAAAAAACATCAGAGCGACACACAAATTTATGTGGTTCGACAAATTTGCCTACGTCTACGGAGCTGCAGAGAATTTACTACTTCTAGGAATTACGCCGACGAGCGCCTCAACGTTTACAAGAAAATCTCTATTTTCTTCTCTCTCTTCCTCTCTTTCTCTTAGCTCTTAAGAGGACTTGGCTTGATCTTGCTTGGCTTGCCTTCCTTTAAACAAAAAGAGACTATTTATAAAAACCATGAGAGCGATAGGTGGGAGGTAAGTGAGCGGTATGTCACCTCCCAAAAGAGCCCTTATGGGTGGTGGGCAGCCCAGGACTTAAATACTGTTTTTCGGCCCTACACCTAGCCAATGTGGGACTCTTTGTCCGTGACATTCTGCTCCACCCAATCACGTGACGCCCTCGTCACGGATCGGCTCCACCGAGGGTCCCACTGGACCATGGAGAGTCCACACACCTGACAGACAGTATTTTGCTTTGATACCACTTGTCACCTCCCAAAAGAGCCCTTATGGGTGGTGGGCAGCCCAGGACTTAAATACTGCTTTTCGGCCCTACACCTAGCCAATGTGAGACTATTTGTCCGTGACAGGTAGGTGGGTGTGGTAGGTGAGCGATAGGAAGAATATATAATTAAGAAGCTAATTAAATTCGGTGGATCAGATGTCCATATTACACGACAGTTCATTTAGTAAATACTTTAGAGTAAAAAATTTAAACTTAATTTTGTTTACTATAAGTAAACATCTATTTAATATACTAGTTAATAAAAACTATCTTTAAATTAAAAAAAAATTTAATCCATTAAAATTGAAATAATTTGAGCAAAATCCGGTAAGTGGCACCCTTTCCCCGTGATAAGCACAGTAAAATTTGATTAAAAGCAGCTTCGCAGTTTCATTTTCAAAATATATATTCAACATTGTGCAGTTGCATGCAGAACGCATAACTCTCGTGCACTTCACGTTTTACTTCTATATAAGTACTTTGTCTCTCCATGCAAGTAGCTGATCAAAAGAGAAAAAAAACATGGTTTTTAAATTATTCCTTCAAAATTGTGACCAGGAAGAAGAAACTCCACAGTATCTTATTGTTAAGGACAGAAAGAAGAGAGATGAAGGAATAGCAACTTCTCCTTTGGCGGCTCAGGCGCCATTGTTGTTGGATAAGCTGCCAATGGATGATGAAAAGAGGATGAAGGAGATTATAAGGGCTTGGGCTAAGATGGTAGCGGTTGATATATTTCGCCGGTTTTGGTAGATATATGTGTATATGATTCATTGCTCTATGTCTATGAATGAGTTTAAAAAGATGATTTTTATGATGTGTTAGGTTTTATCTTTGAAGTGGTTCTAGCGAATGTGCTTTGTTTTAGTTAACAGAATTATTTATTCAAAATATTATATATATAAATATATATATATATATATATATATATATATATATATATATATATATATATATATATATATATATATATATTATTTTTTTGCTTTGATTATGATTTAACATACAGTCCAAATCATAAAGGTTTGATTGCATTTGTTTATTTTTGATTGCATGATTATAATGAGAAACTAATTTGGTCATGTTTACTAAATATTAAGTGACAATAACATTTGGAGCTTATTGGATATGACCATTTTAATGAGCATGATAAATTTTTCTAAAAACTTTGACATAAATAAATAAAACCACGTAGGTATTTCTTTGATTCAAACCATTATAGGGCTCTTTCAGAACAATATGAAGTGTCTTCACACCATCCATAGGAAGCTTGCTAGCCTCTGCTTCAGACATGGTTTTAAAATTGGATCTGTTGAGAAATTAGGGGAAAGAAGAACAAGAACGACACAAGTCCATAAGAACACAAAGAGATTTAACGAGGTTCGGCAAAGATGCCTACGTCCTTGGGAGCAGAGTAGTTTTCTTTCAATAATCAGAAAAGAGTACAAAATACAGAATAGGGGACAACACCTAGGGTTACATGCAGGCCTATTTAAAACCCTAAAAAACCCTGGAGTACAATATGTAATTATCAAATTACCCCTGTACCTCACTCCCAACCCACATAAGGAAACTCTCTTAATTTGGACAGAATCATCCGCTCTACTCCGCTCCACTCCAGAATCTGTCCCTCTATGGTATATGAGCCATATCCAACAAATCTACACTTTGGTGAATATCCAGCCCCTTAGGAGAAATACATCATGGAGTTTCTTACATACTAGAAGTGGGTTGGGCCAACATGCTTCTCTAGCAACTGCAAACATTCAACAAGTCCAAACAATGCAAGAACTTATTGATAGTAAAAGGCTTGGTCAACATATCAGCTGCATTCTCATCAGTATGAACCTTCTGCAATAATATCTCACATGAAGCAATCAATTCTCTAATCTTGTGATACCTGACATCAACGTGTTTGGTTCTCACATGGTACACCTAGTTCTTAGTCAGATAAATAACACTCTGACTGTTACAATGCAACTGAACTCCACCTTGCTCAATGCCAAATTCCTTTACTAGCCCAGCAAACCATAAGGCTTCTTTTGCAGCTTCAGCTACTGCCATATACTCAGCTTCAGTTGTAAATAATGCCACAATTGATTGAATTGTTGATTTCCAACATATAGGCCATTCACCAAGAGTAAACACATACCCAGTTGTAGACCTTCTCCCATCCAAATCACCAGCACAGTCAGAATTAACATACCCCACAACTGAAGGATCATCCTTTTGACCTACAAAAATAATTCAATGTCCTACAACACACTTCAGATACCTGAAAATCCACTTGAATGCTTCCCAATGTTGTCTTCCAGGTTTAGCCATGTATTTGCAGACTTGACTAACAACATGAGCTAAATCAGGACGAGTACATACCATTGCATACATGAAGCAACCAACTGTTCCGGAATATAGAACCTTTGCCATATCTTCAATTTCTGTATTTTTCTTAGGACATTGTTTTGAAGAAAGATTAAAATGATTTGCCAAGGAAGTGCTTACAGGCTTTGCTTTGCTCATCTCAAACCTGTCCAACATTTTCTCAACATAGCCTCGTTGAGATAAACATAATCGTCTTGCCACCCCCTAAAAATTTAAAACAATTACGATCTTTTCAAGGGAGGCTGGCGTATTTAAGACACTTTATCTCTAACTTGTAAGGTAGGTGTCAACCTTTTTTTGTGTTGATTAAGAAAGATGCAAAGTTTACCTGGGATAACAAATGTCAACGTGGTTTCGAGAGCAATAAGCAATACCTAACGACACCTTCTATCTTGGCAGCGCCCATTTCAGGCAGACCTTTAATACTTTATGTCGCTACTTCATATAACTCCCTCAGAGCCCTGTTAGCTTAAATTAAAGATGAGGGTAAAGAGACTGCTCTTTATTACTTAACACATCGTTTAATTCCAGCGGAAGTGAAATATCCTTCTATTGAGAAACATTGTTTGGTCTTAATCTTCGCAGTTCAGAAACTCCGTCATTACATGTTTTCTCATAAAGTCAACCTTATCTCGAAGTTTAATCCATTGCAATATTTAATGACCCGACCAACTCTTTCTGGTAGGTTAGCGAGATGAGTAATGGTATTATTGCAAATTGATATAACTTTTGTTCCACTCCGAGCTGTGAAAGGACGGATTTTAGCAGATTTCCTCGCAGCACACCCATTACCGGCTAGTTCCCCTCTCAATGATGATTTGTCAGATGAACATATAATGGATGTGGAAAATTCCAAGACTCACCGTTGGGAACTATATTTTGATGGGGCTTCTTCAACACAGAGAGATAAAGAATTGCAAACAATAATACATGGTAAAGCAGGGATTTGATTGATCTTCATTGCACTAGAAAAAGGGATGTTAAGGTATTCTTATCATTTTACAAAACTGTGTACGAATAACGAGGCAGAGTACGAAGCATTGATAATAGGGTTACAATTAGCAATATCAATGAGTATAACTCACATTAATATTTACGGAGATTCACAGTTGATCATTCAACTTGTTGCTGGGCAATACATAATTTTGAAGCCTAAATTGGAACAATATCATTATTATATAATGAAGTTATTAGAACAGATTCCAGACGTGACAATATGCAAAATCCCAATGGGAGAAAATACTCTCGCCGATGCCTTGGCTAAACTTGCCAAAGAATTTGCATGTCCACAAGAAGCTTCCATTAAGATCATTGTTCAAGGACTTCAGGTTTTGTTCTAGATAAATGTAGATACTTTGGACAAATTGGGTAAAGAGGAAACAATAATGACAACTACCAAACTGCAGAAGACTGGCGTCAACCTTTTATAGAATATTTACAAACATGAAAGCTATCAGATGATAATTCAGTAGCATATCAGATAAAGAAGAGAGCCCTATCATATGCTTTAGTAGATAATGTTCTTTACCGAAGATCTTCGACCAAATGTGGTTGAGGTTCTTGAATGCTACAGAAGCTCAAGAAATCATTAAAAAGGTACACTCAGGACTTTGTGGCGCTCATCAGTCAGGTCCATAAATGAAAATGAAAATTAAAAGGCTAGGATATTATTGGCCCGCGATGATGACTGACTGTATGAAAATCGCCAAAAGTTGTCACCAATGTCAAGTACATAGAGTGATCTTACATCACCCCCCAAATGTGTTACACCCGACAGTTGCGTCATACCATTTGAATGTTGGGGCACAGATGTGGTTGGTCCTATAGACCCTCCATCTTCAAAGGAACATCGGTTCATTCTAGCCTCTACCGATTACTTCTCAAAGTGGGCAGAAGCAATATCGTTGAGAGAACTAAAAGCACACCATGTCTTACAGTTCTTCAAGAACCAAATTGTCTACCTTTTTGGAATACCACACAAAATTATCTCAGACAATGGGTCTGCATTCAAAAGCATGAAGATTAATAATTTTGTCAGAAGACATATAATAGATTGGTGTTATTCTACAATTTATTATCCGAGAGCTAATGGATTGGCTGAGGCTTTTAATAAGACTCTCATCTAAATTCTAAAAAATACCTTGGACGGAAACAAATGGGATTGACAAGAGCAGTTATTAGAAGCCTTATGGGCCTATAGAACTACGTTCAGAACTCCAACCCAGTCTACATCTTATGCTCATGTGTATGGGTCTGAGGCTACGTTACCTTTAGAAGTACAACTTCCTTCTCTCAGAATTGTTGTCACTACTGAAGAGAATGCCATATTACGACTGGAAGAACTAGAAAGGTTGGAAGGAAAACGACTGGTAGCACAACAAAACTTGGAATTGTATCAAGCAAAGATGATTTAAGCACATGACAAATTGGTTCGCCCCAGGACTTTTAAAGTTGGTGATTTGGTTCTTGTCCTTAGAAGACCCATTCTTGCACATCGCAAGATAGGAGGTAAATTTGAACCAACCTTGGATGGACCATTCGTGGTTGAAAGGATTTACTCTAGAGGCGTCTACCAACTGATAAATTGTCAAGGAGAACGACCAATGCTTCATATTAATGGACAATATCTAAAGAAATATTATGCGTCATGATGTTTCGAAAGAGCAAATTTTAGAAATAAAGCCTTGTTCTTAGAAGCACCGACATTCTAATTGCAACTGGGTCAGAACATAAATGTATAATAAAAAATACTTGAATAAAAAAAAATTAATTTTACAATATATTATATGTATATATATATATAACTTGATATATGAAACTTTTTTTTATTGTTTTGTTTTTTTCTCCTTTCGTCTTTCACGTTAGTCCGATTTTTTTTTAAATAAAAAAAACAAAATAAAAGAATAAACTTAATATGTGTATACAGGTATATATATATATATATCATATTGCTCTTGCTTAAAAGCCCGGTCTGACATACTGATCGTTTTCCTGTTTTAGTGCAGGAGAATGTCAGGAGGAAGACTGATCTTCACATTCAAGAATGACATTGGTTTTGCCCTTGATAAGGCGAAGTTTTAAGAAGGAGCGGTGATTGAATTTGATTTCAACTTTGATCAAATCGAACTAGACTATGAAAGTTCAACTTTAACTGTGGTGAACAAACATGAATTTTGTAAGCAAAGACCTGTGCTAAAATTCAAAAATAAGAATCAATTCGTTGTTGAGAAGAAAAAGAAATTACAAAGAATTGACGAGGCTGAATCAAGCAATGCTGCAATTAATTGGATGAAGTCAATGATAATGACCTCTAAGGGTGAGCTTGTTGGTGCTACTCCTACGACGATCAGTCGGAAGGTAAGGCAACACTTACTCGTATGCAGAAGAGGAATCGAAATCGCTGTATCCACAAGATGCTGGAACAATTGAAAGAATAAGGGGAAGACAAAGATACCATTACTCAGATGTCGATCAAATTAAAAGGGAAAGCCTCAGATCAGCCAGTTGATTCAAAGAAGAAGAGATTGATGAAAGAATCATGGAAGTTGAACCTTATATTCCCCAATTTGTGAACAGGACGCGTCCTTTGCAGATCATTCTAGAGCATGAAATGAAGAAATATGAAATGGTGAGAAAACAAAATTTTGAGCACTTCCAAAGGCTTCAGGGCAAGTATGTTAATATACTTGAAGGGTTGGAACTACACACCAACGTCTTCAACAGCAGTGAACAGGACGACATTGTAGAACGTGTCTCTTTGGAGCGAGAAATGAGACTTGCTGGTCGGCTAAGAAGAAGGACATATTCTGAGCCGATAAAATGGAAACAGGGTAAAGGAAGAGTTACGATCTAATACGGCTGTTGTTACAATTTTGCCCGACATAAAAAAAGAAATCCTCCCGGAATAATTCGTCACGATGAGGTTGACCCGTTACCGTCATTCATCAAGAGGATAATCAAACGATTGGTGACCTGACATATACTTTCAGCAGATTGTATTCCAAACAGTTGTATAGTTAATATCTACGAAGCTGGTGACTGCATTCGTCTACACGTCGATCATCATGATTTTGCAAGGCTATTTTGCACGGTATCATTTATAAATAAGTGCAACATCATGTTCGGAACAGAAATTCAAATTATTTGTGACGGAGAATTTTAAGGTTCTGTAAAAATTCCTTTGCCTGTGGGCTCTGTGTTGATATTAAAACGAAACGGTGCCGATGTGGCCAAACACTGCATCCCTGGAGTGCCGTATCCGAGGGTTTCAATAACCCTCAGGAGAATAAATGAGGATAAGGTACCATTCCGATTCAGACACGATCCTGAGATCGAGAACTTGCGACCTTTTGAGTTGTAAGTTGTTTAAAGACAACACACCTCAATATATATCTAGGAGAGATTGTTTCTATTTTTCCGATTGTATGTTAGAAGGTGAGGCTAGTCCTTATACAATCTACCATTTCAACACAACTGCCAATGACAAAATACAGTTAGATGATACACAAGACTGGATTCAATCACGCGTCTTCAGTATTGATGAATAAGAAAGTATTTGGATATATGAACTATGCAGTAATGATTCCAGAGGATGTTTTGATTACATAAAATCAGACAGAATTGTATTCGACATCAAATTATATTCATGATATAACAGTTTAAAGACAATATATTGGAACTTCTTTTCGGAGTTGTGAATGCAGATTTGGGCAATTGATTGAGAGAATAAATAAATTTAATTTGTCCCTAATTCTGAGAAAGGCTAGCGAGCAAGAGCGATATATATATAAATAAAT
>NEWO01000280.1:122595-150139 GCA_003013225.1 Phalaenopsis aphrodite | reverse complement strand
GCCAGATTGTCCAAATGAAACGTGATTCATTAATTAATCAATATGTAAACTTTCACTTTAATTTAAGTTGAAGTTATTTAATTCATTTATCTTCATAAATTAATGAATTTATGTCTTAATTCAAGTTGGATTTCTTCAATTTTATTATTTAGCATGAGTAATTGAATAATTAAGGATTATTATGAAATTAACGTTTCTTAATTCATGAATTATCTTAATTTTTTCATTAGACCTTAATATTAGGGTTCCTAAGTTAAAATTTTCTATTTTAATCAAATTCAGAAAACAAAGAGACCATATTATGCAAAATTTACAAATTACAAATGTGCGCTTCATATGTAAATTTCATTTTTTTTTAAATTCAGAGTTCGAAATGGTCAATTAATTATGGAAGATTAATGAATTAACATTTCTTATTAAATTCCATTTGTGTTTTTATTTTTCTGATCATTATTCTATTTTTAATTATTTCTCAAAATAAATAAAATTTTGATAAAAAAAAGAGTTTTTGATGATGGCGATGTCTCATATCTTTAAAAATAAATCAGAGAAGATCCCCAATGACAAAGATAACAAAGCCTCCAAATTTCATAGCCTTTGGTCTAATATTTAATTTTTTTAATAATTAAAATATAGCTATGGGATTTTAGTTAATTTAAAATTAAATATAATTCATTTAATTTTGATTTTAATCTTATTATTTTCTTCTTTATTCAATGAGAGTTTAGGTATTTTTTGTTTTATTTAATTTTTTTATCTTATAAGATATGGTTTTTTTATTGTTAAAATGGATTGTTTGAATTTATTTAATTCTAAAATTTTGATTTTCACACTTATCCACGTTGGTGCTGACTAGATTCTTGACATTGTCAAAACTCTGCGTGTCGTCTTCTGGTTCGCTACGCTTTCCACGTAAGCGCTGATGCAACCTATGATTTGTTACTCCGCTCCGCATACTTTATTGCTTCAGCTCGATCAACACCATTCATTTCAAATCTTGTGGATCAGACAATGCTCCTTCATCATCCTCAATGTGCTATAGAGTGTCCACCACATGCATTCAAACCCTAAGATCTCAAGCTAGTGTTAATCAAATTCCTTTGTGATTATTCCTAGCACTTCATCTAGTCTTAGTGAGCCTATCTATACAGTTAAGTGGGCATGCATTGTTTGTTTACTTAATAAAGCTTGAAATCGAGAGCAATTTTAGGGAAATTGAGCCATTACCTTCTCCTAAGAGGTGAGGACTTGATTGGGCTCAGCAGAGAGGATCATCCTGAGGTTTCACAGATCCTCCTTGATCCAAATTGATTTAACATTGGCCCTAAGTATGCTCTCAACTAAAGGGGTGGCTCGGGTTTGTTTTGGAGTAGGTTAGTGAGTGCAGGAGCTAAGGGTTTTGATCGGAATAGGGGTTTTAGGACTGTGGGAAGCTAACAAGAGGACTAATTTTGAGTTTTGGTAAGTTTGATGTCAAAGCAATGAAATGCTATGGATTTCAGTGATTAAATTAGGGCAATATGGTGGTGGAGATGGCTTGATGGTGATGGGAATTAACCGCTTTGGTCTGTGGGAAGGTTTCTGGTGTCTAAGGTAGGGAGTTTTATTGGATATTTGGGTATCTTGAAGATGGTGGAGGGCTCTTGGATTGGCTCCATGGAAGGTCATGGGGAGAGTTCTGATGTCTTTAGGATGCTCTGGTGGCTCCTCAAGTGTTGGGCAAAGGGTGGCTAGGAGCTTGGGTAGAGGGAATGAAGCTTTCTTCTTTATTCGATGCTCGAAATCATTTTTTGTGCAATCACTAAGCATAGATATAATTATCTTATTTTAATATAAATTTTTCTCTTTTATCCATAAGTTTTTCCATCTAGAGTTTTCCACTTAAGTATTGGTAGTTTGTCTCTTCAATATTATACTTTTATAAACATTACTAATATGATATGTTAGGTTAAAGTAGAGAAAAAAAAAAAATTCTTGAGATATTATTCACCATGGCTTTAAGCTTAGAATACTTTATATGCCTCTAAATGCTTCTTGGGCCTCTTATTTATAGGATTTTAGGTACTATATAGCAAGCCATACACGAAGCTGATTGTTTTGTTATAAATACGTGGACATTACAATCAGGAAGCCAAGAAACTGTGCATGAATGGCTGCCTAGGTGAGTGGCTCTAGGGTTTCTAATACTAAAAATTTGAAGTCAAACAGAGAATAAAGGTCGCCTAGCTAAGCAAAATGGATTAGCAAAGCTTCTTATGTTCTATGTATGAGTGCCTTCATAAGTCTGGACAAGCTATTGCCAGGCTATGATGAACTTTTTTGAGCTAAACACATGTCTAGAGTTAAAAAATTCAGATGAAATTTGGTTAGTTCCATGAGCTAGGCAAGTGCCTTCTTTGGCCAAACAGTGATTTCTTCATCAGGATTTGTTCCACATTATCAAAATTCTCATTTTTTTGTACATATGCATTGAAAAAAATTAGACAAATGTTGCTTTTTGAATGAAAAAGTTATTAAATGATTTAAATAACACTGATGAAACTATATATATATATATATATAACTATTGTTATTAAATAAATTATGTATTTTTAAAAATTTTAATGGAATCTCCTTCCTTATAATGATTTAGACCTCCTCATAAAAGTTGATAAATAAAAAAGATAGTCGAATTTAATTTTATGAAAATAATAATTTGAATATTATAATTTTGTAAAAAAGTTATATTTGATTTTCTTAATCATTTTATACCTACTTGTATAGGAATTCCCTTCAAGTTATATAAAACAAAATACAATTACTTCATAATTTAACAAAAAATAAAAAATTTATATAAATTGATTAATAAAAGAATTTTGACAAATACTTTTATAGTTGCTCATAACATAAATTTTATCCTAACGGCTCCTAAACTATTTTTTAGGGCTCGTTTGGGTTGCTTATATGTGCGGACGACATTTTGAAAACACGTTTCGACAGTTTATTCTAAAACGCGATTGGGTTTTTACACTAAACGCAGGTCACAGATCGAACCTCGTAGGTCACCCACAGGCCGCATTTCAGCACAAGTTGCTTATCTAAATAAACACAAGCTACCCAAAAACACACAGTTACGTGACGCACGTGTGTATATTTAGATGTTTAGGAATGAATGGTACGACGATAAAACAGTCTTTAATTTTTTTAGCTGTAAAGTTTTACATCAAATCAATTAAAAAATTTTCATATATACAACATCATTAAAAAGAATTCTGGCGCTGTCCACTTCTCCAACGCGGTCAGTTGACCTAACCACTACTTAAATTCATTATACAATCAACCAAAAAGCCTCCATGAGTTCCACATGCTCTCACACGCCTAACAAGAGCAGCATATATATAATCCTCAGCCATGGAGTAAATTAATTAGAAGAGTTAGAAAGGCAGCCATGTCAAGCTCCAACATTGACGGAGCTCTGGACGATGCCATGGAGATTCCATCTGTTCTCCTCTCTGGATTCGATCAATATGAGCCCATAGAGCTGTCTGTATGGAATGATGAGAAGAGGATGAAGGAGGAGCTTATTATCTGGGCGAAGGCCGTAGCTAGGATCGCTGCCGTCCATTTATCTCAAGATTGCCGCAAAAAATATAATACACAGAGGGCTAGCTTTTGATACGTTGTTCTGTCGCTGTTTTGGGCTTCCTTCTTTCATCTTTAATTAGGGTTTTTTTGAAGGAAGTGGGAAAAATTTCTCTTTTATCTTTGTTTTTCAATTTCTAAGGTTTTTTTGAACTTTGAGAGAAAAGGTTCATTTTCTTTCGTAGGAGCTGTATGGTTAAATTTTAGGCTAATTTTGTAAGATAGTCAGTAATACGACAATAAGAGTTTATGTTCTATTCAATAATCACAGGGGTGAGTTTAAGGGTGTGTTTGAGGCAGCTTGTGTTTTTCAGGATAAGCAGTTTATCCTAAAAAGAGCCTCGCGGGTCTACCGTGGGTTCGACCTGTGGCCTGCGTTTAATTTAAAAATGTAACCACGTTTTCAGATAAGCAAGTAAAACACGATCTAAACGGTACCGCGACGTTTTCAAAAATGCTCCTGTATTTACCCCAATCGGGCCCTAAATGTCCTGTTATTTTTATTTTGTGATTTATCATCAGCTTTCAAGTACTCCTCTTCTTTGGGGTTTGGAAATATATACTTAAGCTATTAAATGATAAGTTTTAAGTTTTATATGCAAAGGAAAATTTTCAAGTTGTGTTAGATAGTGGAGTGGGTGTTGATCTCATTTTTATGAGGTTTTCCTTTCACGCACCTTAGAGCGTAGGATATAGCTTTAGTGTTTCCTATTTGACACTCTTACACGACTAATATTGGAACCTACATTATTTAGAACTTTGAATCATTTCGTGACTCATTGCAGTCTCATGTGGGTGGTTTCAAGTCTTCAACGTTTAGTTGAGTCAATTGGAACCGACATATCGAAACTCAGGCTGAGCTCCTATATGGATTGATAGTGCCCTTGGAAAAACCCTTTAGAATCAAGAGCTTTCATTCTGTGACACAATATAATTCACATAGCATATTCAAACACCCACATGCACAATACAAATAAACATCATAACACTTACAATCCACAAATCTGAATCAATATTGAATTTAATTGAAGTGAAATCTTGCGTAACTCAAAATTAAGACCATTTGGCATGGGTTGAGCAACTTGTTGCCTAGAGCAGTCTGCTTGACTTTGGTTGTTGCTTAGGCGAGGATCGATCAGCATTTTGCACGTTGAATGACTCTGAACAGACAAAAAAATATTCCACTTGCCGCACCGCATGAAAATTGAGCTCAAATTTACTCGATCATCAACGAATGTGTTTAGATGCCCAGTTGAAAAAATGGACCACGCGAGCGTGTCTGGAACATCCATTTTACATAAGAAGGACACTCATTCTGGTATGTTTTTAAGCAGAATTGAATCGTGCACGAATCAGTGAGCTTAAGTGAAATAACAGTATTAGGAAGAGTTTCCTAATAAAATAAAACCCTCGCCTACTCCCTCTTCCTCTGTCTCGCGCACCCTTTATACTGGCATTTTTCTCCCCTTTGACACCCTAGGCAAGCCCCACTCTCTCTACTCACCACTATGCTTGTTGCCCTCTACTCGCCACTATCCGCTTCGCCACTCCTTCGATCTCTATTGTCTTCGCCTCACCTTCGGTAAGTCAATGTAATCTCTCCAGCCTCTTTGACTATAAAACCCTCTTTGAGGAAGGGATTTAGAGCTACTATTGCCTCAATTAGTTTGTGCTAACTTCTCGATTCTTTGGGTAGCTCTAGGGAAGTGAAAATCTCGAGGAAGATAACCCTCTAGTTTTTCCCCTACCACCTTCCTCATATGTTCTGAATGATAACTCATGTCTAAGATTCATCCACCCTTAATAATAAAAAGAGATCAGAAAAGCTCTAATGTTATCCTTAAATTGTAGTTTAGCAACTCATTGCTTGAGACTCTGCCCTTTTTTGCTTATAAGTTATTGTTTGGCAAGAATTTGATTCATGGAATTCATGACACTACTTTTTTTGGCTTCTTGTTTGACAAAGAATGGAAGATTCCTTGCAGCTGCAGCATCCTTTTTATGGTATCTTACGTTTTAACGCTTGAAAGTATATTTAAATTCTAGAAGATTTACATACACACCACTTACTCCTATGTAATCATGAAACTGATATCTAAGCTCAGATTTTTACATATATGTCACCTTACCTACGTACGAAAATATATATTTTACCTTGTAAAAATTAAAATTATGATATTTTTTTATGTGGTCTGGATCATCCGATTATTATACATGAAAAGAAAATAAAGTTTAAGCATTAAATTTGTGAGCACACAAGAATCAAGTAGCGTGTATGCAATCCTTCTTGACTTTGAAGCACAATACTTGAGTTTACAGTAGAATCGTTGGGTGCTTGCAACTTTGGCTTTCTAGATTTCATCTTCATCTACTTTTTTTAGTCTGTAAAGATGCATAACCATTTATATTTGCCGTAAGATTTACTTGTTCATTGTTTATATTCTTGGAATTATGGCAAATTTGCTCTATATCTTGCTATTTTGTAGAAGATTTAAATGTTATTTTGGTTCCATTTATTTCTGTTTTTGAGAAGGTTTAAATGCTACTTAGGCTCTATATATATTTTCTGATTTTGATAGGATTGAAATGCAATTTTTTTTTCAGCTTTATAAATTTACTATTTTTGAGAAGTTTTAATTATTGCTTTGGCTCTATATATATTTGTTGATTTTGATAGAACTCAAAGGCCATTTTTTTCTTTTTCAGCTCTATAAATTGACTATGTTAGAGAAGGATTAATTGTTGCCTTGGCTATATATATATTTGCTGAGTTGGATGGGGTTCAAATGTTGTTTTGGTTCCATATATTTAATGTTTTGGAGAGGTTTAAAGGCTGTTTTGGGTACCATAATCTTGTTGTTTTGGGGATGATCCAAATACTATTTTGAATGTATTCTAAACGTTGTTTTGTGCTTTGTGTACTTGCAATTTTCTTGGTTTGATATATGGGTTGCTTTCGTTCGATTTCCTCGTTTTTGGGCTTGATGTACCGACTCCTCTTAAGTTTGGTATGCTGGTTATTTGAGCGATATTTAATGCTGTTTTAGTTCGATTTTCTCGCTATTTTGGGGAAGGGTTCGAGTACTATTTTGAAAGATTTTTAAGCATTATTTTGCTCTATATTCTTGCCACTTTTAAAGAGTTTTAAGCACTCTTTTGCTCTATATTCTGGCCGATTTGGAGGGGGTTTAAGAACAATTTTTGCTCTATATTATTGTTGGTTTGAGAGGGTTTTAAGAACTTTTTTTTGGTATCTTTAAGTTTGATGCTTGAACAAACATTTAAATTGATGGAAAATATATGTACATGCCATTCAATTCTTACCTGTTTACATTTCCAACACCCAAAGTTTGATGTCATAAACATGCATATTTCACTATCAACGTAGATTTTAAAATGGACGAGAGAGGGTGGTGTACTTGTAAATTGCAAGGTTTTAGGGTTTCTGATGTTTCAGATAGACATACGAAACAATTCTTCTATATCATACACGTTAATCAAACTTTCACATGTACTTGTGCAAACACATAGAAGCTGAGCAATGTGCACACATACCATTTTCTTCTCATGAATTTATAAATCTAATGTTGAACTTTTCTCTCTACATTTATGCCACCCTAATCTTTCATTACATGTTAAGAACACCTTTCTTAAATTCAAAGAAATGAAATTCACCTTTTGATGCGTAACAGTTATGACTTGTATATATGCACAAGTTGGGAGTCTTAATGTTGGATATGTAAATATATAGGAGTTGAGTAGTATGTATGTAAATACTATCAAGCCTTCTCACATGCTTACTATGATACCTTTGATGGAGATTCTCACTATGAAGAAAAGCGTTCATAACACGGTGGCGTTCATAATGCAATCGTTTTATATGGATCATCGAGCAGGGCTATAAGTTGGAGATTTTAGGGTTAAGGACAATGATGAAAAGGCATCTAAGTATGTGGTATAGTGAATAGTATTGTATCTCTTAAACCCGATAATCTCGTGAGGGTGCAGGATCGATACTATTATTTGCTAACATTCGGTAAAAAGTTGTCCCTCTCATGGGTTGCTGGTGGTTCTAGCCCAACGATGTTACTGAGTCATGAATTTTCTAATTTACAACAAATGTTTAGGCATATAATATAACAACTTTTTCGATAAAATTTATATTTTGCCTGCTAAATGAAAAGCTTTAATTACTTAGATGTATGATAGTATAACAATATTTTAGTGTTACTTTCGACAAGCTCATGTGTCGGTCGCATAGAAAGTTGAGGGTTACCCTCTCTTGATTTTCTTGCTGGTAGCCTTTTAGTTTATATTAATTGTCACAAACAAAATGTTGACGGTTGCATAAGGAGCTCCCTTGAGAATTGTTAAGGCTTCAGTTTTGATTTTGAGCCCACCCCTAACTCGAATTCTTATACACAGCTTTGATCTTTCATATATGTGTTACTTGACTTTTTATATGCACAAATCCTCATGTCTTTTGTGTCTGTTTAATTATTCATAATACTTGCATACGTTACCTGTAATTTTAACTCTTTAGCAACAGCGTCAGATGTGACAGGTACGTACTACCGATTTCTTTTTACTGCACTTTCTCTTTTACTTTGCCTAGCGTATATATTTTGTTTATACATACAATGATTTATTTTGTCACTTACCATACCTGTAAATGACCTTTAGGATAGAGGATAGTAGGCCACTTGTTTAGGAGGAACCCTACAAAAAAAATTGCACAACTCAACAATAATCGACGATTGTGTGTCATGCGATATAAGCCCCAACTCTTTTTAGGATTCTGAGATTGTTCGTTCGGTACAGTGTAAACCCTCTAATCTTCCTAGGCTATTTGGATGATTGAATATTATGCAAGTCTAAGCTCTAAATTTTAAGTAATTGACAAAAATAAACATTAAATAACATCATTTCAAAGATATAAAGTCAAACCATAAGTTATTTTGAGATGTCACTGAGATTTTCTCAGTATCCTCTACATCTCATACTTTTCGCTCCTTTGAATTCCAAAAATAACTATTCCTATTTGGGTCATTCCCGCTTGAATTTCCTACGAACAATCATGAAAACTTAAAGTTGAATTCTTGAAGATGAAACCTCTAATCTTAATCAAAAGTTTTCTTAGGTGACTTCGGTAGTGTCTAATATGTAATTAACTATAAGGGTTTGCCTCTATAGAACAATTAGTAACCCAAACAATCTAAAGCCTATCAAATCCTCAGATTAGATAAGGTAATTGTCGGTCAAAAATTCAATAAATCAAAATAGAGTCATAAATTTCTTATTTTAATTGGTCTCTAGACTTTTTGTATGTCCAATTTAATCTCTTCACTGCTCATATATTATCTAAAATAATCTCTCAGCTCAATCAATTATGTAATTTAATGAAAAGTTTATGTGATGAAAAAGTGAAAGAATGATATTTTCTTAAAAATAATAATAATATTACGTAAAGTTCAAAAAAAAGAAAAAAAAATCTTGCTCCACAACCTTATCCTTCAGTAACATGTCCCTTCTCCAACCTTCACTTTCGCTGCAGCTGCTCCTCTACCACTGAACTACCGTAATGAAGAATGGTGACATTGTAAAAATATTAAAAGATGTATATCAATTTGCAATAACAAAGATAACCTAATTTTTCACCTTAGACGTCAGCTTCGCACAAATTTTCATCAAATTCTAATAAAGGGTAATGATTCTTTTGACCATTTTCACATAAAACAAGCGTTTGAGATTTCATAAGAAAGTTGATTATGATGCAGGGAGTTCAAAAATTTTATGGAGACAGTTGAAGCCACATGTAGATGACAAATAAAGCAAACTGATACAGACCTAAATGTTGTGAAGCACCAGCGATGCACATAAGTATAAGTGTTGTCTTATTATGCCGAACTGAGTCCGTGTGTCGATCTTACAAGGAACGAGCCAACGTCCCAAGTCAGGAAAAATTCTAGTTTTTTTTGTTTTGAATATAGTATGAAGGTGTGAAGTTTTTTGAGTTACTAATCTAATATTCAAAATGGCAAAATCTATGCTAACAAGTAGAGAATTCAACGAACTTTTTCAACAATAAAAAAAAAGTCCTCTGTTGATCCTATATGAATCTAAGTTAGATTAGGTGATTCAAATTGTGGGTGACAAACGGGAACAATACTCCTTATCCCCTTCCAGACATCTAAGAAGGTTGGGTTTTCAAATATGTTTAGTTCCCTGAATCAAGTGACTAGCCTAGGATTTCTTATTTTCCTGCAGGATTGTATTAACCTAAAAGCAATATTCTTATTCTCCTAAGTTAATGTGTTGTAGCCTAGTTGTTTCACTATGGATTCTTCCAAAACTAAAAGATCACAAGCTTTTACTATTCAATTTGTCAAATTAAATGTAAACGAAGATTTGAAGGTTAAAACGCCACCTTATAGAAACTTCAGAAAAATCACATAAGAAAAAACAAACTTTCAATTCATACATTACTAATCCAAAGAAGAAAAATAATTCTACTCATTAATCATACTTGAAGACAACACCATAAACATTTTATTAATAGAAAATATCATAAACAAGAGTTTGAAGGTGTAGAAGGCGATGAAATTCACTAAGAATGCAAACTTGTCTATCTTCTTCTCCAAATGATATGAAGAGTTTACAAGCATAATAGTACACTCAGAAAACCTTACAATCACTTCATGCTTCACTCTTTCGCACTTGGGCTTCGAGTTTTTGAATTTTCCTTCAGTCCCCATGTGTGTGGAATGCCTCTCTAAGCCATCGACAGAGGCTTTTAATCAATTCATTTGTGAAACCACGTCTGTGAACTGCTCAAACCACCAAAAACCAAGAAACGACCCCAAAGTGCTTGTATGTGGTGCCTAGGAACTATTATGTAGCGACTAGGTGTTGGTTCCTTGAGCCCGAACGCTGGTGGTCTCGCACCTACTTTCTAGCCACTCGGGACCAGGTGTAAGTGTTCCAGGTGCCTAAGCACTCTTATGTAGTGCCTATGTGCTTAAGATCGTGGCGCCTATTTTTTGGTTTTTTTGGATGTTGGTTCGATTTTTGTTTTGCTCCTTGAACACCTAAGAGCTCCATTACGATGCCTAGAAGTTGTTCCTCTGCTTAATTATTCACTTCTTCAGCTCTGGTGAATCTTCTAACCTAAATCGTACAAAATACATCACAAGCATCTTCCAAAACCATAAAATTAACATAAAATCACATTAACAAAAAATGCACAATCACATTTTTAGTACAAATCAAATTCCACGAAACATAAACATTAATTGCCCTCAAAGAATTTCAGAATCCAAAATTAAAATATTGCAAAGTGTAGCGGTAGCTAGTGATTATAGATTCGGTGATTCCTAATAATATAGAAGAGATATAATAATACAGGTAGACTTGTTTTTTCTTCAGATTGAGCTTTCATATTACCCCTTAATATCTTGATATAATAGTTACAAATACAAAAATATATAATCATCATAAATTACTTATATGAAGCTTGGCTAACATAAAATTAATATCAATTATAAAATTCAGTTATCTATTCAATTAAACCATCTTAATCCTGTTACTATTTCTTTGAAAGCAAGTTTCTAATCTAAATTAGAAAAGTTATTGATCCTTTAACCTTTAAAAAAAAAATTGTTAATAATGTTTAATCTGGGTTTCAACTTAAGCTTCTCCTCAAAGGTTCCTAAAATTTTTTTTTTATAACGAGCCTTTTCTAAAATTTTTTGTCTCCTCATTTTTTTATTTTTTCTTATTACTTTTCTCTCTTTTTGTTGGGGGTTACAATATCTAATTTAACTCTTATAATGATTTTGAATCCCAGCTCTCTTCGCAAGTTAAATTTTCATTACTGCCCTAACTTAACGCAAAAAATAAAATTTGCAGATCAAGAGATGCTGACTAAAAATCAATTTATTTAAATTAAATTGTGACTAATTTTTATAGTCTTGAAATATCAATTTTATATATAGTTAATACTCAACTAAGCTTTAGGAATTGTAATAAAAATAAGTATTTACTATTATTAGGGATCGGTGATTAATGAATTACTAATCTTTTTCAAAACTCCAAGAAACACATCACTTTCACTTAGATATTTTACTTATTATTAGTTTGCACTTATTTTAAGTACAACAACCTTTATTTATGTGAATTCTAAATATAGATCTCTACTTAAAAGGCAATATTAACATATGCACTTCCCCCCTAAACTAACTATTTAGTCAACACAAATAGCAAGAGAAATTTCTAAACATGCAATAAGGAATTACAAATTACACATTGACCTTGTACAACGAATATCACATGAGCAAATAACATTATAGTACTGCATGATAGTATAACAGGAAATACTAAAACACAATTACCATAAATGACAAATATTGAGATAAACAGAAAATTAAATAAAATTTCAAGCAGACATACTACAAAACTAAAGACACAGAAAATCATCTATGGTGCAGATTATTACACATAAACCACAAATACATTATCCCGACACATTATAAACATAACACAAATATCCATAATCCAGGGAAGCTATAACCATGAAAATAGTAAAGTCAGAACATGAAAATGAAACAATAACAGCCAAGCATAATTAAGTCGGTGTCCAAAAAATCCAACACATCCAACTACTCATTCTACTCGTTCTTATCCTCATCCATCGGTACCATCATAAGGCTGAAAATGCATAGTAGGAAACACAACTGGATCTTCTCCCATGTTCCACTGATTGGGCAGATACATCTCCTATTGAGTAGTATGGTACTTGGCTAGGTAGTCATACAGAAGTATATGCTTGTCATGATGTGATCGATCCGCAATATCATGCGATTCCCACAACATCATAGCAGAGTCCTGGGAAAGAGTATCAAGGTGCTCCAAGATTGCGGCAATGGAAGCAGTGGGTTAGCGCCAATGAGTAGGTTTAGATGAACTAGCACCTCTCTCAAAGTACTGTTATAAGTTCCAATATTTTTCTTTGAAATGGGTTTATGAGAGATCAACTGCTCTTCCAAATTCTCATACCCAACTTCCACCTTCAAATAAAGAGCGAAAATCACAGCAAGAAGTCCCGGTGCAATAGTAGTTCTACCCTTCAAGATGTTATAGATAGAATTTTTTACCATGAATCCTACATCAATAGACTTCTCCCTCTGAATACAAGAAATCAAAACAGCTTTATCTTTTGTCACCTCACTGAGATTCATAGAACGCAGGAGTTTGGCAAAAATAAAGTCATGTCAAGCTTTAGACTCGGTATTCAAGGCAGAGGCTAGGAATTTAATCTTCCCGTCATCATGAACCCTCTAAACATCGCAATCATCAGTCAAAAAAACCTATGATCTCTTCTAAGTCAATACCGCAAGGCATAAAATTAGAATAAAAATCATCTGCAATATCACTAAGATCAAAAAGTGAATTGATTTATGTAGAATTTAAATTCACCTGGTTCCTTCTCATGAATACATTTTTCCCATCGTGCTCCTCCAGATTAGCATAAAATTCTCTCGGTATTGGAATTACCGCCACTCCAATTTCAGAACATAATTTCTTTCAATTTCTCTCTGTGATTACTCCTATCCTACCACCTGGCTGAATAAAACCCCTTTCATGAATAAACTTCATTGATACCAAAAAATCATTTTAACGTTCTTGAGCTTTAGCACTGACAAATTTCTTGGCACTACACAATGTTTTATGTTTAACACCCTTGATTATTGGTGCCATGGGTCAAGGAAATGGGTAAAAGAATGAAAAATGCATGGTGAGAATGAAGAGATCAAAGGAAATTAGAGATTGCGAAAGAGATATGAAGATTTTGAAGGAAATGAGAAAATGAGGACATGAAATGAAGAAGATTAAACGAAAATGAAGATCAAAGAGAAGAGGATCTCACCTACCAGCTATGGAACCCTCCTCCTTCTCCTTCTCCTTCTCCTTCTACTTCTCTCTTCTTCTCCCTTTTTCTCCTTCTTTCTTCTTCTCCTTCTTCAAGTGGTTCTTCTTTGGCAGGCTGAGTTGCAGTGCCTAGGCACTAAAATTGATCTGGAATTGGTATAGTGTGGTGTGAAGACGCAACAACAAAGTGTGTGAGCGCTGGTGTCTCGGTTAGACAGCCATAAGTGCTCCATATACGTGAGGGATCGCCACTGCAGAAGTATAGCACCTAGGCGCTCTGTAGTGGCACTGGAGAGTTTTCCAGAAAAAGCATGCCTTAAATATGCAATCCGATCGACACACATGAAGCATCTAATCAAAGAACAACACATTAAATCACACGTCAAAAGTAAAACAAACATAGAAGCAAATCAAATCACAAAATTACTTAGTTTGTCTCCCAAAAAGCAAGACAATGCTAGATCAATTATTTGGGATGTTCTAAAGTCAGAGTTTCTCTACAACCAATCCTATTACCTCCTAAGTACAACTTCATCTCTGGCCATTAACCTTAAACATTTGAGCAATCTTTCTATTCTCGATATGAACAGCTCCAAATAAGTAAACCTTAATTACAATGAACGGCTTAGAGCACCAGGATTTTAGTTTTCCTAGACATAATTTTAATTTTAAATTGTATAATAAAACTTCCTATTCAGATTTGAATTTTTTTCCTATAAACTTTTGATCATGTCATTTCTCCATTTGCCCTTTCAAATCCTAACACTCTCATAAGCTTCCAGCTTAATCTATTTTAAATCGTTCAATTGTAAGAATCTTTTATTTTATGCTAAATCTTTAAGATTATAATTAAATTTATTAAATGCCCAATATGCCCCACGCTCTAACTCTACTGGCAAGTGACGGGCTTCTCCAAAAAACAACCTATACAAGAACACTCTCAAGGATGTCTTATAAGCTTTTCTATAGGCCCATGAAGCATCATATAGCCTAGGAGACCAATCCTTCTTACTTGGATTAACAATTTTTTTTTTCTAGAACTCTGTTGATCTCTATTTGACACCTCTATTAATCCGCTGATTTGAGAATGATAGACAGTAAAAACTTTATGTTTAATTCGAAATTTAGCCACTATTGTCTCAATTCTTTTATTGTAGAAATGATCCTCACTAATTATAACCCCAAGAGTTCCAAATTTACTAAAAATATTCTTTTTCAAAAAATTCAGACTACTTTGTAAGTCGCATTTGGTTAGTCACTACTTCAATTCATTTAGAGACATAATTTTTTGCTATGAGAACATAAATTTTTCCTTAAAAAGGCACAAATGACGTCATGAATTATATTTCCCAAAGATCAAATATTTCAACCTCCAATATGTGAGTTTGAGGGCATTTTATCTCTTTTAAAAATATTGTATCCTCTCTGACACCAATCACATCTCTTAACATAATTATTAAAATCATTAAATGGGGTTGGCCAGTAAAATCTCGATTATAAAATCTTAGTGGATGATCTAAATCCTCTGAAATGTACTCCAAATTCGAAATCGTACCAAATTCTAATATTTCTATAGACTTCTTCTAGCGGGACACCTAATAACTTGATCCTAATATTTTCTAAACAAGTATGGCTCATTCCAAAAGCAAAACCTCACATCAAAATAAACTTCTTCACTTAATTATACAACATATCGAATTATATGATACAACTAATGATATAGTTCACTATACCAGCATACCAAGGAAAGGTTTGTTCAACAAATGCAAACAATTGTTCATCGTGAAAGTTCTCATTTATACCCTCAACAAGTTCAAAAGAACTTTCTTGTTCTAAATGAGACAAGTAGTATGCTACCTAACTTTCAATGTCATTCTCATTGACTATCTCTATATTGAATTTTTCTAACAGAAGTATCTAACAAATCAATCGAGGTTTAGCATTCATCTTAGTTACAAGAAATTAAATTGTAGAGTGGTTGGTATGGAATTTAACTTTAATATCTATCAGGTATGACATAAACTTATCAAATGTGAATACTATAGCAAGTAGTTCCTTCTTTGTTCAGAGTCCTACTCGCATAGTATATCATATGAAAAATTGTATTTCTCCACTGTCCTAGCACGACCCCTACAGCATAGTTACTAGCATCACACATAAGCTTAAATAGAATCTCAAATTTTCTTGTAACAACTGATGAAGTGACTAATTTTTCTTTTAAACACTCACAAGGTTATTAGGCATTTTCCATCAAATTCAAAAGTCACTTCAGAACAACGTTTAGCCTCCTTTAGGGATCAGCTTTGGGCTGGTAATTTTCTTCTATCAAAATTCTATGCATGCCTAGTGAAGGGCTAAAACCATTTATATCAGTTATTATCCACCCAAAAGTTTTCCTAAATGTTCTTGATACTCTCATGAACTTGGCCACTTGTAAATCAGTTAATTCTAAGGAAATAATTATGGCAAAGTGGAATATTTCCTTGAAAATGCATACTTTAGGTCTTTTGGGAGAACGTTAAGTTCTAATTTAGGGGCCTCAACTACAAATGGAATTACGGGTTTAACATTAAACGAGGCTTCTAGAATCTCAAATCTTTCTTTGATAACTCTAGGGATAGCATCTAATAGTAAAGTTGATACTTCCTTAAGGTTTTTGCAATCTTCCTCAATCAATCATTGTCTATTGGTTCAATCTCAAAAATGTCATGTTGGTTTCTAATTAAGTCATTCACCAAGTTTAGCCTACAACAAGAGTCATCACTAGAGTCTTGGGAGTACTTAATTGATTTAAGAATATTAAATACCACCCTTTGATTGTTAACTCTCGTAATCACTTCCCATTTCTGAACATCTATCATTACCTCCTTTCTTGTGACTCAAAAATGCCTACTTAATATTATGAGAGTTTCCTCATCTCCCTTCATGTCTAAAACTACAAATTTGAAGGAAAGATAAATTTATATACCTTAACTAATACGTCCTCTGTAAACCCTCTAGAATAAGTTAATGATCGATTAGCAAGTTGTGAGGTTACAATGGTAGATTGGACTTCTCATAATCCTAATCTCTTGAAAACTTGGTAGGAGCATATTATTTGTGTCGGCTCCTAAATCATATACGACTTTAACAAAAAATTTCTCTTTTAGCACAAGCGATGGTAAAACTACCAAAATCCTTAAGTTCTTGTGGGACCATTTCTGGAGAACAACATTGCACTCATCGCTCAATGTTAGGGTCTCAAAATCACCAAATTTTCTTTTCCTACTGAGGATATTTTTCATGAATTTGACATAATAAGATATTTACTCTAAAGCTTCAACGAAGAGAATGTTAATTATAAGCTTCTTAAACACTTCCCATAACCTCAAGAATATCAAGTTTGTGTTTTTTAAGCATCTAAGGAAATGCTAGATGTGATCTTTTTGCTTCCTTCTTAGCAGGGGAGTATGATTTCCTATGTCCAAGGCAGGTTCGTCATTAAGTCTTTCGGGCTCAGGGTTAACTTCTTCTATACTATGTTCCTTCCTAATCACTTCTTCATACCATTTCCACTAATTAGCTTAATGGCTTTTACATAACCATTTCATTTATTTTTGGGAATCACTTCAGTAAAATTAGTTAAGCCTGGGGGTCCATTGCCCGGTGAGTTCCCTATCTGTCCAAATTGAATTTTAATATTTCTTATTGATGCAGCTTCACTCTGCAATTGATTCCCCATTTGTAACACAATCTCTTCCAGGTTAATTTTTTTCCGAAATTGGCTATTTGAAGTGAATTATGGTTGGGTAAGTCCTTCTATGGTCGCTATTACCTTGATTATCTCAATTACCTAATGGATTAGGTTGGTTGTTACCCCACTGTTGGGTTCCTACATCTTGATTATTGTTATTCCAGTTAAAGTTCGGGTGATTCTTTCAGCATGGGTTGTAAATGTTTGAATACGAGTTATTAAACCTATTGGTTATAGCATTTATCAATTCGACATACACACCACTAGGATTACGTAGCTTTCCATAAGCATTTTTCTCTATTATTGTTGATCCTGGTGCAGAATTCATCCATAGATTGTCAATTTCTTAGAAATAATAGCTAATTGAGCATAAAATTGCCAACACATTTGTATCATGCAAGTAGCTAACTTCATAGAGTAACTCAATCTTAAGTCCAATGAAAATTATTTGTCATCTCTTCAATCAATAAATATGTCTCGTCAAATGGCTTATGCATGACTAATCTCCCAAATGCAAGATCTATTATGAACCTCGGCAATCTCACCAACCTATCACAAAATATTTAGTTATAAGCTAATCTGGTAAGGTATTGTGAGAATATTTCCTACATAGCTCCTTAAATCTCTCATAAGCTTCATAGATTAATTTTTCATCTAATTGGCTAAATGAGGTGACATAATTCCTAAATTTTAACGTTTTGGATGAAGGGAAATACTTTTTTACGAGTTTCTAGGCTAATTCGTTCCATATGATACTACATCCACGTGTTAAAGAAATAATCCACATCTTATCCTTATCTCTAAGTGATAAAAGGAAAAATCTAAGTCTACTAGCAACATTAGAGACATTGTTATATCGAAATGTAGTACATAGTTCAAGAAAGCTAGCTAGCTCAAGGTTAGAGTCTTTTGTGTGTGATCCCTCAAACTGATTATTTTTTACTATTTGAAATAATAACAGGTTTGAGTTCAAAAGTTTTGACTTCGACAGTAGGGTTTCTTATGCTTAATTGCATCTATTCTACGATGAGTTGGCAAATTCCTAGGTGGTCTAGCATGGTATGAGGTCTAAATGTTCCCTCAATTTTCTGATTTTTTAAATAGTTTTTTTTTTCTAGTTCGAGGCAATAAGATACTAGTTTTGAAGTTTTGGTCTATATACACAACTATGGACAATCTAGTGAGTGACACTAAACTAATAAATATATCAAAACAAAATCAAACAACTCAAAAAAATAAAAATAAGAAAATAAACGTACTGGAATTAAAAAGCAAACAAAACACAATTTTCATAATAAGGAAAAAACAATAAAACAGTTGCACTAAATTAACGCTAAAAATAATAAGCACATAATACGAGATATTCTTGGATTTTTTTTAACACTGGAAATAACAAATAAATTATAGTAAACGTACAATACTATAATTTTCAAGTCTGAATTTTTTTTCAACTAAAATTTTCCTAAAATTGGAGATTCAACACCGCTCCCCGGCAACAACGGAAAAAAAATTAATACGAGTCGAGCTATGAGGAATCATCGATACACGTAAGTATAGGTGTCATCCAAATAGTATACAGAACTAAGTCAGTGTGTCAATCCCATGAAGAACGAGCGAACTCTCTATGTCATGAAAAGTTCTAGTTTAATAGTTTTGAATCTAGCCTGCAGGTGTGAAGTTCTGTGATTTTAAAAAGTCACTAATTCTCAATGTGATAATTCAACAAAGTTTTCTGATACTAGAAAAATACTCCCCTGAATTGGTTCTGCAAGAATCTAAATTTGATTAGGTGATTCGAATTGTTGGTGAAAAATAGAAACAATACTCACTATCCCCTCCTGGACATTTAAAAAGGTTTGGTAATCAAACATGTCCAGTTCTCTAAATCAAGTGATTAGCTCAGAATTCTTTATTTCCCTACAAGATTGCACTAACATAAAAGCAATTTTCCTATTATCCTAAGTTAATGTTTTACCCTAGTTGTTCCACTAATGATTCCTCTAAACTCAAAGATCACAACAATTTTAAACTACTCAACTGGTCAGGTTAAAATATAAATGAAGATTGGAAGCTTAAAATACCACCTTCAAAAAAATCATACAAAAAAACCCAACTTTCAATTCCTACATTACCAATCCAAAGAAGAAAAATAACTCTACCCATTTATCATACTTCAAAGCAACACCATAAATATTTATTGATAGGAAATATAAAACCAACTTAAAATTATAGAACACGATGGAATTCAACAAGCAGATTAGAAACTTGTCTACCTTCCTTCTCCAAATGATTTGTTGAGTTCATAAGCACAATTATACACTTAGAAAACCTTCAATCAATCCACACTTCATTCTCTCGCACTTGGGCTTCGTGTCTTCGAGTTTTCCTTTAGGCCCTGTGTGTGTAGAATGTCCCCTAAGCCTTCGGCAGAGGATTTTAAATAATTCGTTCATGAATTGATGCTTATGAACTGCTCAAACAACCAAAATGTGCCAGCTGACGCCCGCCGTCTAGGCAACATTCCTAGCGCCTAAGCGCTGGTCATCCGGTGGCTACTTTTCACCCGCTTGGGTTCTTGTGCAAGGGATTCAGGCACCTAGGTGCCCTTACACAACTCCTACGCACTTAGGTCATGGTGTCTACGCACCACCAACCCAAAACCTACTTTCCGCTTCTCTGGATACTGGTTCAAATTTTGCTTCTTAGGCGTCTAGGTCCTCCATTACAACGCCTCGGTGCTGCTCCTCTACTTTGCTCAATTCTTCACTTCTTCAGCTTTGATGAATCTTCTAATATGAATACTACAAAATACAGCACAAACACCTTCCAAAAGTGCAAAATTAGCATAAAATCATACTAAAATAAAGCATATACAATCAACATGAACACCAAAACAATAATGGATTGTTAAGCTGATGTGTGAGAACCAGAATAAAAGAGCTAAAAGAATGACATTACATGCAGGAAAATTCAAGCCATTACAAATATTTATCAGTCATACTAAATATACATCATTCATCATTCATACATGCCAAGTGTATTTTACTTTGAAGAAAAAAATTAGGTATGAATAGTTATGGGTGCATGTCTATGAATTTTGATGACTATATATATAAATATAATGGAACTTCAGATTTAACGTTAATTTTGGCGCCACTAATAGATTGGTGAACCTGTGCATGGTTCATAAATTTAGATTTTTGCTTTATTGGAACCAATGATAGCAGAAAGTAAGATTCCTGAAGTGATCAAAAAGTTGGGTCAATAACATTTTGTTTATAATTGCAATTGTAAAATGTGGTTAATGTGGAAGAGTGGGTTGAATGTTAAGCTGTTGTGTGATGATGCACAGTTTATTCATTTAGAGATTAGCTTGTTGAATTGTAAAGTTCAGATTACCATTATTTAATTTGGAAGCACGGTTTCTGACAAGGAGGAACTTTGGATCAATTTGGGACAAATCAGGCTGGCGTTGATGTAGGATAGCTAATGGGTGGTGACTTCAATGATATTTCTTCTCCGTTGGAAAAAAGAGATGGTAAACCCCCTTTATTCTCGAGGATGCATAAATTCAGTGAATATATTGCTAATAATGGTTTGTTTGAAGCCAAGTTTTCTGGTACTTTATATACATGGAAAAGAGGGCGGATATGAGAAAGATTAGACAGACTTTTGATCAACCATTTGTGAATGAATTACTAACATTTCACTGAAATTGCGCATTTGAGCTTTACAGGGTCGGACCATTACCCCTTTGCTTGTGAAGATTGAAGTCGTCAATCTGCTGCTACTCCTTTCAGATTTTTAGTGTTTGGGTTAAACCTGAGATGTTTCTTAACACGAAATCGAATCGTTGGCTTTCAGAGCCCTCAAGTTAACCATGGACTACATTATGGAAGCTACACAAAAACATAGTAGTTATCCTAAAAAATCTAAATTGGAGAGGCTTGGGCAATGGTAGTTCTCTGGTATAGACTGTCGAGCAATTGGTTTGTCAATTGGACAGTGATCATTACAATGATCGAGTGCACGAATCAGTTATGATAAGTTCACAAACAATCTCAACGTGGCTATTAAAGTGGAATTGGATTTCATAAAATAAAAAAACTGCCTATGTTAGTTATGTGGAGGGGGATACGAACTCGAAATTCCTTCATGAATGTATAAAGCAACGAAACGAGAACACCTTCTTGAAAATCAAGGATGGCAATGGGAGTGGATATACAATCAAGCACAGATAATGAACAGTGCTATCCGATTTTTTCAGGAATTCTATTCAGCAAAAGAGGTAAACCTTGCAGATTTTAATACGGAAGTCTTGAAATCTGATGCTCGAACCATTGATAGCTGTCAACTTGTTGTTATTCCGGAAGAATGGGAAATATTTGAAGCTTTGAAATCCATCGATACTAACAGAGTAGCAAGACCGAATGGCTTTACAGCAGTTTTTTACCTCTATGCGTGGGGAATTATAAAATTTGATATGGTAAAGGCAATTCAAAGGTTTTTCCATGGTTCTCTCCCTCACAAATATTTCAGATGTGCATCCATTACTTTGGTTCCTAAGGAAAATTTGAATCATTATTGGGATAGCTATTGCCCAATAAGACTTACCTCTGTTCATTTCATAATTCTTAGCAAGATTGTTGGTCAAAGACTTCCACCTTTACATTGATTAGCATGCACAATCTACATTTGTGACAGGAAGGAATATTACCAATTGCATTCTAGCGGCGCAAGAGATTATTCGCAACCTAGAGAACAAAGCTAGAGGTGGAAATGTGATTCTTTAAGTAGACATAAAGAAAGCATATGATACGATCAGCTAGAAATTTATATTGGTGGCATTGAAAGGTAAAAGTTTTTCATAAAAGTTTTGTAAACTTATTCACATGTTCCTGGATAATAATTTCTATTCTATCATAATTAAATGCCAGAGTCATGGAGACTTTTAAGCTGGCAGAGATTTAAAGCAAGGGGGCTCGTTGTCTCTCAATATTTTTGTTATTGCACTGGATTATCTCTCGTCTTCTCAATAATCACCTTGCTTCTCATCCAAATAGTTCCTACCAACAAAGGGTATTGATCTGATTTCACATTTGGCTTATGCTGATCATCTCATTTTGTTTTGCAATGCTAGTAGAAGGAATATCAAGCAGGTTAATCAGATTTTACAACATTTTGAGAAGGTTTTGAGCATGCAATTCAATAAATCTACATGTGATATTATTGTTAGTAAAGTGTCTTTGAACAATGGACAACGGATGGAAGATTTTTTGGAGTTTAAATTACGTTCCCTTCCAACCAAATATCTCAGAATTCAATTATATAAAAGCAAAAACCAAAATCTGATGTTCAATGAGGAGCTACATAAATAAGATTTCCAAAAGACTCCAAAGTTGGGAGAATTCTCTGCTCTCTTTTCGTGGTAGATTAAATCTTCAGTAGAACATACCTCATTGCCTTTATATACACTTCGAGTGTCCAAAATGACTAATAGCATGCAAAATAAAATTGAGAGAATCTTCAAAAAGTTCATATGGGCAGGGTATGGGAAAGGTGTACATTGGTCATCATGGCAGAAGTTATGTAAACCTAGGAAAGCACATGTTTAACTACTGCGAGTTGCAGCTGAAACTTAGAGAGCAGAAGTGTCTGTGGGCTAAACTTATGCAAAAAAAAAAAAATACTTTCACAAAATTCATCCTCTTCCTTGTCAACAGGAAATTGGTGACTCAAGGATATGGAAGGAATTGTTGAAGATACGGTATAAAGCTGAACCTTTTTATTTTGGGAACTTGGTAAAGGTGAGATACACTTCTCACTCCATTTAGTCTTCATTAGGCCCTCTCATAAATGTGGAACAAAGTTCTGATTTGAATTGTTGTTGTTTAGGATGATAGTGGATGGAACGGGATGATTAAGCGAAGCTGCTTTCAAGTGTTTCTTTAGATACAGGTAAAGAAGATTGTTGATGTATGGAAAAGTTAGCTAGTATTTTTTATTGTTTCTATATATTTTTATAGATGAAATTGCACTGTAAGAAAGGTATTTTTGTGTTTATCTTGCAAGTACAACAGATAATTGAAGTGGAGAAAGCAGGAGAGGACATGGAGCTAAAAGGTGCAAATTAGCTATTGGGCGCCAAGGCGTTGGACCCTCGAGCGCCTAGGCGCTGGACCCTACTTCACCAACCCGAGAGCTCGACATTTATGCGTTGGTTCATAAGCATTTGGGCGTCGAACCCTAGGGCACTCAGGCGCCCATCTCTTCTTCAGCAACTAGAGAGCATGGAACCTATGCTCCAACAACTATACTTCGCAGTTGTAGCAGTTCAGGACTCCAAACGTGGCAGATCGTGTGGGGGATCGTGTGGGGCTGCAAAGGAGTCATGGAAGCCAAGTCAACAAGTTTATAAATAGCAGTGCATTGCAAGCTCGGGAGGATTGATGTTGCTTGGAGTATTTAGTGGTTTTGCTTTGGTTTGGAGTTCCCTGCTTCTTCTTCCAGTGCAAAGGAGGTGTTCTTCCAGTGCAGAGGAGGTGGAGTTCTTAAGTCATCTTCCGGTCATTGTAACGGAGGAATAGCTACGTATTTTGTGTACTTATTGTTGCATTGCTGCTGTAACAAATTGTTAGTGGATTTCTCTTTGATTCAATGAAATTGTTTGGTATTTTCAACATTCTTCTTGAATAGACCTCTTACTCTTCCTTGTGATGATTAAGTTGAACGGATGGAATGATAATTGTTTAGTAATTTAATTAATTTATATTGTGATGATTAACCTTCAGCACTTAATTTACTTTTCATTCTGGTTACGCGAATTGAGAAAATATGTGAACCATAAGCTTTGGAAAAGTCTATAGTAGAATTAGGTAGGTTAATCACATTAATCTATGGGGGTATAAGGATATATCTTATAGGGAGATGCAAATGCTAGAGAAACATGCTTTGATGGGTTAGCTATGGGATTTATGGGAAAAAAGTCATAGCTTCTTTATGCCACCGGGAGGGGGTAAAGAAGATAGTTGCTATTATTTGGCACTAGGTTTTTCTACCTATAAGTTTTCATTCCATGAAATCTACTTAACTCATTTCAAGGAAGATCGGATGTGGAGTGACTTGGCCCAGAAATTTCGAGCAAAATATTTTTCACCTTCAAAAATGGATAAACTTAGGAATGATATCACTTCATTTTGTCGGTATGAAGATGAGTCCATCAATGAAGCTTGAGAACGAATTAGAAAACTTCCTAGGAAGTGCCCCCACCATGCACTTCCTGATTGGTTGATAATTCGGACCTTCTATAACTGGTTAGTAGAATCTCTTAGATCTATCATTGATGCTGTCGCAAGTGGTTTGCTTATGTCAAAATCATTCGATGAGGCCTATTCTTTAATTGAGGAAATGACTAACAACAATTTCTAATGGCCTTATGATAGAGTGAACTCAAGAAAGGTAGCAAATGTACATGACACAGACATCCTCTCAATTCTAACTTCATCGATAATTGTTGTAACATTAATAGAGGATTTCTTGTATAACCTAAGGAATTGGTATATGAAGCATAATCAACAAAAAGTATTATCTCTACAATGTAAACATTTGTCTCATTAAGTAATATTTTAGAACTCTTCCACAAAAGAAAATGATAAATAATAAAATAATAATAAAAATAATAATAATAATAATAATAATAAACTAGCATAATCTCAATGGACCGTAGTCTTATTTTGACCTTACAGATCATGAACAGTTTGCTTGTTCGCCATGCTGAGTCTGCTCACAACCTAGGTTTGAGTCACACCTCAAAATTGCAGTTCCCTAGTTATTGGAAGGTTTACAAACATACCACTCAATTCCTATGTATTTAAATATCTCAACCCTAAACTTCAAGTTACACATATATGCCACCTTACCTATATATGAAAAAAGTCTATTTCACATTTTAAAAGTAAAAATAGAATTACCTGTTATATGATATGAAGGATTTGGGTGTTATAAATGTAAAATAGTAAAGTTTAGGTGTTGGATATGTAAATACAGAGCATTTAGGTGGTATGTATGGAAATGGCCCTAAAAATTTTCAAACAAACAAATTGACAAACACTTCAATGCTATAAGCATATAAAATGCCATCCAATTGTTCAATCCCTATGCTAAATTTTCTCAGCATGATTACAAAAAACAGCGCACAATCTTCCCATGATAAAATAGACTAGACCATTAAATAAACATAAAGATACACTAGGTATCATAAACATTTACAACATATTCCAAGTATATAATCATCCGCCTACATATTGATCATGTCATCATCATAAATAGACTGATCCAACTATTTGAGATTATTTTTACGAAATCTCCTCCTCTTGTAATGCTCATCTGCACTCATAACAGACGAAAAAACGATGCAATATCTGATGAAAAAAGTGATTGATTGCGCACCTGTGTGCCACTCTAGGTGGGAAAGCCAAGATGACCAATCCAGAGATCCTAAGTTCTTATCCATCCGCCACCCATTACCCCAATCTCCTCCATCAGCCCACTAAAAAATTCTTCATCTACACTTCCCCCAGCTTGTCCCCCTCTCTCGTCTTTTATTTCACCACCTTTCACCATGCCTTCTCCCTTCTCCTCCTCCACAGCTCCAACTACAGGAAAGTGGCCGTCAAACAAGGTAACATGGCCAAACAGCTTATCCTTCCTAGAAAAGCTTGTGCCGCATGTGCACCTCCATTGCGACTCGCCGCAGCTCTTCCTGTGGCTTTTCAAATCCGCCACCACCGAGAAACTCTTCTTGTTGCATAAATCGCATGTGTACAACTTCGGGCAGTGGCTCCGCCGAAAGTGGTTCCGAACGCATACCGTCGTCTTCAGTGGCCGGAAACGTGGGTGACTCTGGTTCCTACGGCAGCCAAAAAAAGGGCACGAGAACCGTACCTTCCTTCCCGAACAAATCGCCTCAGAAGAAATCCGACCGTCCGGCTTCGTTAGGGACTCTAGGGTTTTGAAGCGATCTCCGTGAGCGCGCATGTGCATTCGGAGGTTGGCATCGCGCCGGAAACCCTTTCCGCAGATCTCACAGAAGTGGACGTGCTCCGCCATTAGTTCCGCCGCATCAATCTCCACAATTTGTCCGTCTGATTCAGCCACCGCCGATGACCGAAGAGGAGGAGGAGGCAACTGAGCGGTATTATCAGAGGGCTCCGCATCAACCTTAGACGGCAGTGGTAAGGGTTTGACGCCATCTGAATGTCGGGTGGAAGCGAGAAGGAGGGCGGAGCCATTGATGATGACCTGGTGAACGGCTGAGGCTATCTCGCTGGAGACGAACTGGAGCTGGTCGCCGCTTATTGAAACGCGGCGATCGATGGAATCGGAAAGAAAGAAGCGGAGGGAATCCATTTTCTTGCCCAGAAGCGAGAGGTTGAGTAGAGGAATTGCTGGATCGGAAGTCGTCGGAGCTGTCAACATGACGGAGGAAGACATGAAATCAGGCGGTTCAATTTCGCCGGTGGCGCTACCGCTGAAGTTCCGGCGGCCGATTCCGATCATCTACCTAAATTTTAGTTAGCCACGAGAGCTTCCAATGATAGAGACGTGCTTACTTTGTCCATCTTTATTTGAGAAGAAAAAATGGTCACTTTCCACGAAGCAAGAGCAGGCACTAAAAAATTTAATTCAGACAAAACCCGATGTCAAGGAGCATATGAATCTCCAGGGAATTTAATATTTCATATCAAAAAATTAAGTCAACGGAAGGGTTGGCGGTCGTCTATAGAATTGTCTATCCACTGAAAATCATTCTCAGGAACAAAGAGCCACCCAAATCGATAAGAAACAGGCATTCACGTTAACGACCGAACAAAAGTCTAGCAACCCTAACAGTCTAACAAGTATCAATGTAAGGTTCTCTCAACAACTCCCCCAAAGACATTCAAAGATCACCAAGGAACAAGCAATAGGGATCACGCTAACGAGTTCAAGCAAAAACAATAGGGATCACGCTAACGAGTTCAAGCAAAAACAATTTTGGAGCCAAAATGACAATTTTGTTGTCTTCCTAGAGACTTTGGCTAGGTGGCGAGTACCACAAAATGATTGGTTGACTAACAACGGTAGGAATAAGTCGACTGACTATATCGTAGAACTGTTCTGTCAATTTCGGGTGGCTAACACCTTACACAACGAATAAATGGAGTATTACTTCAAAACTTATTATGTGTTATGACACAAAATTCTCGAAAATTTTTATAGGTC